>JAWNNP010003510.1:0-35113 GCA_035044805.1 Leucophenga maculata | reverse complement strand
ATTTATTTACATTATTAACTGTCTGAATAATTCACACAATTTACAATACGAAATATATTCATAAATCCGTGCACTTCAGAAAACTAAGTACTTGAAATTGCAAATCTATGTTGATTTCGATCTAGGCAAAAATAGGAAAAAAACGGCCCTTAGCGCTTGTCAACAGGTGCGAATCCGGAGACGAGGTTACGTACGTCGAAATTCGTACTTACACTCATGGCAGCTATACTAGATATCACAGAACGGTATTTTGGAGCAGCCCTGCCCTATCTATCGTATTTTCTGGTTTGCAGTGATGTCAGCCTTGATATTCGCCATTTTTGTTCAGCCACTAATGTCTAGATTGTAGACGATTAAAAAAATTCCTTAGACCAACGCCTCCAAACATTTTTCTTTATCTTATCTACTTCTTTCCAGCTTGCAAGTCGATCTATGTTCGGCGAAAGCAAATGTTCCTCCGGTGTGCATAGAAGTTCGCAAGCAGTCCCCCGGAGAAAGTGCAGTTAGATCGTTCGGATCAGTAGAAAGAGAGTACAGAGGCAATATGCGATAGTCAATATACGATTTTGCATTAATTCTGCCTAAAATATGTTTAGTTGACTTTACGCCTCCACCAAAAGGCCACCGAAATTAGGTGCTGCAAGTGGTATGAAGTGACATTAGGTATCATTGTTCGCCATTATTTCCTCAAGATCGTCAGGCATGTTTAATTTTCTACACCTGTAGATAATTTATAGCTTGTTACTAGCTCCCATAAAGTTTGTCTCGCACTCTGAAAGTCCAAGTTGGATTCTGCGTCTAGCTGTGAAAAGTCGAAACGCAGCCAAAGATGCTACAAATGATAAATTTGTAAGTGCTTCGATATGTAACCATGCAGATAAAATTTAAATGTACCCCTTAATAGTTACTGAGTTTCGAGCTGTAGACTGTTTTATTGTAGTAGGACCAGGGTTGTCCACACCAGAATTTCTAAAAGGGCTTGCTGGAGTTATTTTGAACTGGTGGCAAATATCCCATTATCTGCTGAGCTTTAGTTGCCTTGTATCAGAAATTACACAGCATTTTTAAGATACATAGCTTTGCAGTGACGTTACTCCGCCACATAAAGTTTTTGTACGTGCATCGAAAAATACTCTTTGTCATCAACAAGGGGACATAACCTATTTAGAAAGTTGTCACGAACCGCCATATTATTCAATAGAAAATTAAGTTCTTTTGCGAAGTCACATCGTTGAGCTAATAGTTGTGGCTTTTCATAACTCTGAAGACGCTAAGCATCTTAAAGATGTCTGACTGGTATTTGACGCATTCTACTTAAGTCGAGGTATATATGCTTTAACTCTAACCAACTCCGATACTCAGAGTGAACAAATTTGCAAAAAGTTTTGACTTTTGAAATTCTGAAAAGCTTTACTGATTCGACCATTCTGCAACTGCAAGCGTTAACCAATTAGGTCCAGTCCATCATAGAGGTTGTTCTTAAGCTGTTATTCCGCGAGAAATATAGTCTGCTGGATTAACGTGCATAGATACATAACGGCTGAAGTTTAGGCAATAGATTGTAAATTTATTAAAAGGAATTATTCTACTTAATCAGGATTTATAGTACAAAATGACATTATACTGTTACCATTTACTATCCATCGAAACAGTGTTAGCTGCAGAAAAACTACATTTTTAAATTTTTGTTAGGGGATGAACTCGTATTTTTATACTTTTCGTCAATCAAAAATTTCATAGGCTGTAGAAGCCACTTGGAGTCACAACTTTTATATTTGGTTACCATCCGCTGATAAGTCTGAGTGACATTTAATCAACTTTTGAACCATAGTGAACGGTATAAAGGCTACTTTCTTTCGACTATTTGTATTTTAGTTATTAAAAATCATTTTTAATTTTCATATATTTTGTATTAGATTGCATCGATATTTCTCTACATTTTCTAATTAAAAATCACATTATGGCACAAATTCGTACAGATTTCATAGGATCCTCGCTATAACAATATCAATTCAATTAAAATTAAATAATATTGTAATAAAAAATACTCTTAACTACTTTTAAAGCACTAATAAATAATTAATATATAATAATATTGAGAGTAAAAAAAAAAAATATTTATATGTATATATAATCGAGAGAAAGAAGGAAATAAATAAAAAGAATCGAGACAATGATAATAATATAAAAAAAATTCACTACGAGCATCCGTCTGGTTTCACGTTATAAGATGTCCAGACTTGCCACCCCCGCCGCCACCAAGTCCTTCTCCGCCTCCAGCAACCGGCGTTGGAGACATCATAAGCATTGTTGTGCCTGGTCCCGTTGACGATGTCTTTGTGGAGTGGCGATATCGGCGACTTCCGCCACCTCCTCCATTTACATAGCTCACCGCCGTTGTCGAGGCATAGAGACTGGCATTGTGTTGCGCATGCCTGCGGCGTCGCTTATATCCTGTGATTAGCTCACGCACCGTTTTTCGATATTTGTCCGAGAGTACGCAGTAAAGGAAAAAATTCGATGCAGCGTTAATCGCGACGAGAAAATTGAAAGTGTTGCCTATAATGTACTGTAAATTGGCCTCAATTGAGATATTTTGCGATACAATGAGATAAATTGCCCATGGCAGTTGGCACACAATGAAGAGCAACACGACGGCAATTAGGGTGATAGTCACGCGATTCTCTTGCGAAACGGATGAAATGCCTGAGGTCGCTTTGCGCTGTAACGAAACGAGAAAAAGAAAGCAAATCGATAAAAGTTTTGTATAAACTAATAAAAATATTATTGTGGGAAAGTTAATTGAACTCAAAATAAATACAAAGCAATAAGTGAAACATATTGAAGCAACGGTCGGTGTATTTGCTTTATTATGTACCCTGCACAACGATGTATCAAAAATACGAAATTACATGCTTTTTGTAATATTTAAAATTTTATATCTCATATAATATATTAAGTGAGCTACATTCTAACTTTTCAAATCTAAAAATAAAATAAATTTAAAAATTCTTATAATCCATTTTTGATTTTTATTGTAATTTAAATATATATCTTGCGGCTTCATGCTTCAGATATTTTCCTAAAAATTTACTACCTCTCGATATATGAAAGGAACAGGATGGAAAAGGTTTTGTTAAGAAAATTATAAGGACAATTTGCATTGCAATGCATTTGGTCTGGTCTCCATGAATATTGATGTAATTTGAACATTTTTCCTTGAGTTTTTTAAGTTAATTAATTATATTTTCTTTCAAGTCGTTTAAACCTGCTCTTTGTATGGGGTGCCATCTCATATTATATGGCTCTTTTGAACTCCAATTCGTTTCATCTAAGATTAATGCTACACACCGATAAAGAGATGGCTTAATGACCAAAATTTTAACATGCAATTTTTTTTCGTGTTTAGATTTCAAAAATTCTATTTGCTAAAGAAAATTCTTTGAGTCTATGTCATTGATCGGGAATGTAGCTTCTGCTGAAAATGCCTACATCATCTTTTACAAAAGACGTAGTATATTCTGAGGACGATTTCGATGTTTGACTTACTCACCATATCAGATTCTCATTTGTTTGCTACTTGCTTTGAATCTACCTATACCAGTTTCTTTTAACTGTAGTGTATCTTATCCCTATAATATTTCATCTTATGACTGTATATCATAAGGCATGTCTGAAGTGTTTAACTCGGACCACTAACTTGTTGCAGCCAAGGTACGCACTAGGCTCAGAGTAGTGCACGCCTTTTCAAGCACCTCCGGTAAACCTCTCCGTCTTCTAAAGATATATGTGAGCAGTGGAAATATATCACCCGCTCCATGGGTAGGGGTGCCAAGGATGTCATTGGTTTTACAAAACCTGTGAATAATTCTTGGTACGACGAGAAGTGTCGCAATGCTACTGCAGAAAAGAACGCTTCCTATCTGCACTCGTCAGGAACGCGAACTGTTAGAGAGCGATATCGAGAGAAACGGAGATAGGAGAAACGCCTTTTCAGACGCAAGAAAAAGGAGTAAGAAAGGCGGGAGTTTGAGGATGTTGAGATATTACGTGACAGAAATGAAGCTCGAAAATTCTATCAAAAGGTCAAGCGTCTGACTAAAGGTTTTTAGCCCGGAGTAACTTTCTGTAAGGATGAAAATGGAAAACTGGTTACAGATGCTCAGGAATCACTTAGATTATGGAGGAGTCATTTTTCTAACCTACCCGGAGGCGAAGAAGCGCACAATTCCGCCGATAGAGAAATGACATCGGAACCACCAGTTAAAGATGACACTATTGTAGAGCTACCGGACTATAACGAGGTCAATTCAGTTATTAAAAAGCTGAAAAATAACAAAGTGGCAGGCTCTGATGGGCTGCCAGCTGAGGTATTTAAGACCGGCGGCGAAGAGTTGGTTAGGAGTATGCACCAACTTTACATTATATATGTTAAGTCTCGTCAAAAACAGTTTCTCTTATTTGCTCTCAGAAACTTCAATTGAGCATTCCACTATAAGAATTTAAGCATATTTCTAAAAATTAAAATGACGGATGTATTATATTTATAAATTAATAAAATTGTAATAAAATTATTAGACTAATTCAGAAGTCTATTAAGGCGACTTCTGCTTGAATTGATAGCAAGATCTGAAGCCAACGTATTACGCAGATCCGTAATGGTTGTCTTTTGATCTTACTAATAAGCCTCCACATATTGTATCCGTTGGGTTTGTCTGGACCTGCATTGCGCAGCCGTTTATCAAAAAACACTTTTTGCTTCAAATATTTTTTTGCGTAGATCTGCAGCAACACGTATTCACGCTCTGTAATCCAGTTCATTGCGAATTCGCATAAAGCGTGGCCTAAGACTATGCTTAATGAGCCTTACGAGATCCAGAACTTCAGGAGTTACATGCGCCCAATGCGGGGGTCTAGGACGATGAGGACGTTGCTGCAGTGAAGCAAAACTAGCAATATGTCTATAATCCGTGAAATAATTCTGTAGCATCCTCAATATCATCGCAAGATTGTATCTCCTCGTTGAGATTTACTAGCTGATTCAGTTTTAACCGAAAGCCTTCGACGTACGCTGCGTACGAAGGAAAGAGCTTCCGATTTGAACACAGGTGCACTCGACGATCAATGGAATGTGATAAAAGTCCAAATGGGCTTTAGCACAACTTTGTCTTAACTTGTTTTCTAGACTGAGCTTAGATTTTCTTCCTAAATATTTAGGCCCTGTACCGAAGGTACAAGAGCCTATTGGTTTTGTGCAAATGTATGTAACAGGAAGAACTAATTGTCGGAGACCCCCCAAAGTTACCCCCATTATGGTCAGGAGTGATAGAGGAGTCGATATAGCCATGTCCGTCTGTCCGTCTGTATGAACGAAAGGATCTCAGAAACGGTAATAGATAGAGACTTCGTGTTTTTTGCATTCGACTAGGACTGCTCCGGAATTTCACAAGTTTATTTTACTTTGGCCAGAATATAAGCCGAAGCAAATGTCTCCTACACATTAACAAGAACAGAAAGAGGTTGTTGACCATTGGCCGAATAACCTAGTGTAAGCACTTTGGCTTTCAGGATTTCTGTCGTAGCTGTAGTGATGAAGAACAGATGGAAAATTTCCAAAACTTTCTATTTGACCCGATTGCTTGGAAACCCATTCCTTAAATCATTTCATTGATTTTACGGAATTGTTTCAATGTTAATATTAGTCAATAATAACACTGCAGGCGAGTGGACTCGAATTTGTGTTCCTCCCTTGAATCTTAAATTTGTGTAAGGAATAAGTTCCTAGCTGGATCTGAGTGGGATATAATCGATTTTTATTCCAACTAAACAAAAGTATGAAAAAATTTGTTTTTCAAAAAAAAAATAAAAGGACAAGGAGATGATATTTACGGGGGCTATCTCTTCTAGTTCTCCGAAATAGACCAATATGGAATATTTCTCATTAAATTTGGTATTTAAAGCTTCAATGATATAATAATAATATAATAATTTAATTGAAAAACTCGGAAAGAATGGGGTTTTACCACTTAAAGATGGTTTGTCACTTTCATTAAACATTAACTATTCTAAGCAGGTAAGAGGAGACATCAATTATTAAAGGACCCCATATACATAGATCTATACAGAAATATATCTCTTATACAAATATAAGGTGTAATCAAGGTACATGGTATGCAGAGATACCTCTTATTATTTTTTTTTAATTTAGAAATGTAGTCCACTTAATCAATTGTTTTATTTATTTAGTTGAAAACTTTTGAAACCGCCCATAATATATGCACTTCAAAATAAATACATCACATTTATTGCTACAATATACTTCAATATACTTTCCGATTGTTTATGTTTACCCTAATCTCTGCCAACAACAAACAACAATCAACAAAAAAGAAAAGTTTCTTGACATATAAAATCCCAGATGAAAAATAGAGACTCACCTTAACGCGTCGTATGCTGCTCGCATTTGTCAAATCGCCGCGTAAACTCTTCGAACGACGAACGAGCATTATCAGAAAGCAGTTAAATGTCGCCAGGACAGTTAATGGTATCAGGAAGAAAACGAACATTGTAAACAAGCTCCATAGATGAATGTAAAGCTCATTGTTGCCAAAATTTGATGGTATGTTCTTGTAGACAGTCACCTGGTTGCAAAATCATAGAAATAGATAATGTGAGTGTGGGTGGTTTTTCGGTTGGATATTTTTTATATGTGTGTGTGTGTGTGTGTGCGCGTGTGTAAGAAGATACTCGTATAAGTGGCAGTTGCAGCAGTTGCTATAGTTGCAGCTGCAGCTGCTGCTGCTGCTGCCGGAGCAGATAACAATGAGCAAAATACTCATGTCAGCTTAATAGTTGGAAAGCTTGTCTTACGTTTTGACAATATTCCGTAATGTTAAATGCAAAAGTGCTGTTGTCATAGGGTTCCGACTCCGACGACAAATTCTGCTGCATCGGTTGCAGCCGCAAGAAGTGTTCCGCCTGTGCCATGTTGCTGTGGTCAGCGGCAGCTTCACGTCGGTGGCGGTAGCGGTAGCGTTGGTTGTGGCTGTCTGTCGTTATTCTTGTTGTTGCTGTTGTCGCTTTAACTGGCTGAAAATCGCCAGAACTTGGTAGTTGTTGTTGCTGTTGTTGTCCTGCCAGTGTTTGCCTTATCGTCCATGTTGCTACTCCGGCCGCTGTCGTCATAGTTGTTGCTGTTGTTGTTGCCTCTATCGTAGGTAGCTTAAATGTTGATACTTGCTGCAGTTGTTGCTGCCTGTCGTAGGACTGAGTTGCTGTCACAATACTTGGAATGTCTGCCACTGAATGAAGAAGAAAAAAAAAAACAGAAAAAACAAGAAAAAGTATTACGGAAATCATTGTTGTAAGTACAAAACGAGAAGCAACGAGAAAAAAATTAAATAAAAAAAATTCAAACCCAAATGAACAAATTTTTTCGGTACATTTGAATAGCAATTGTACTTGGTTCTTCTCAAATTAAGTCAATCTCCCGAGTGGAAAACTTCAAAAACTATTCACATAGAATTTGAATAATCATATGGCTTGGACTCAATGTTTGGAAGGACTTAATAGACACATCGAACATATCATATATATTAATGATCCGCATGCTTTTCCCGGCTTACGGATGGCAGTGATTTTAGCAGAAAAAGTATTGCACTAAATGGTAAGTTTTTTAGACAAATTTTGGAAATACAAATAGGGAAGCAGATTTCTTTGAATATATTGAATATAATATGAACTCAATTTCATCATATGATACAGATGGAACCACAAACGAATCTTTATCATTCAGATCAGATAAAAAAGAATGGTTTCGCTGTCTGAAAGAGAAACTGTATGTGCTTATCTTAAAATATATCACCCAGTAAGATAAATAAGGATTACAAGTTTTTCAAACATGCCATCAATAAGCTGTGTCATTTGAAGCGCTATAGGCTCGGATAGTATTGCATTAAAGTCGCAGTTTATTTACTTGAATAGTTTACAGTTTTCCTGACATTAAGTATGCAGAAGTAGAGTCTATCAGGGCAACTTTAATTCAAGCTGCTGTAAACAAAGTGTGTTTGGCTTGTGACTTGCTCATTGCTGCGCTCTACGTTACAGATTACTCAACGAAGACATTAAAATCTTCTTTGACAAACTTTGCCAAAACTTCTTAGTTTGAGGAGACTTTAATGCAAAGCAACCCTGGGTGGGTCGAGAGCTTTATAAATGCACAACGGAGTACCATCTCAATACCAATTAAACCGGAGAACAGTATTACTTCTTAGCAATAGTCTTCAAAATATTCGAGATAATATTTCTGGTTTCATGGTGATCAGATGAATGATGTAGCAATTTATAAAGGACAGACACACAGCCATACAAACATAAATAAATTTTTTTTTTTTCAGAGAATGTCTCATATATATATTTTTTTTTATCAGCTGCCAGAAACAAATCGTTCAACATATATTTATCTACTTGACCGTCTGTCTGCTTATCTGAATAACATTGAATAGTACACTTATCCCGATAAATATTGCCAGATCAAAGCATTGTAGTATAAAAAATCTCAATAAAATCGCAGCAGAAAATCGCAAACTGTAACAGCTCAAAGCTCAACAAAAAGAAGAGAGAATATAGACCCATTAAAACCAAACATATACTCTAGCATTTTTATATTTCAATTGCGCTGTAACTAGCGGTCAATCCCCGTCACCATGTGTTGCATGTAATAAGCCAAAGACAGATTTAGGAAGAAAAAGGCAAACACACAAATTTTATTATCTTCTCAGTTAAATGAAGTGATGTTCACTTACCAATACGTGATGAAGCTGCATCTGCATCGTTTAGCCATTCAAGTGGCGTATGAAGTGTGATAGGCCAGAACTCGGTCTCCCGTTCTTCTTCATCGGGCAGGCGCTGCATATCGCTCAACAAAATGGCAGCTTCCGGTATTGCGCGCGTCATAAATCGATGTGCATCCGCCGCCGAAGCATCAATATTTATTGCATTAAAGGCGCCAAAACCGCTGCCCGCCAACGCCTCAGTAGACCACAGGGCATCGTCTTCCAAACCGTTCCAAGTGTCAGCGACTGCAACGGAAGCGGGTGTGGCCAACATAGCCACTTGACTACTATGGGGTCGCAGCAGACGCCGCTTTGTCAGGGACATCGGTAGCACTCTGGTTGTTATTCTATCGTCTACTGACTGTTGGCTTGCCAGTGAATTGATTGGCGCCACACCGCTTCCAACTTCAATGCTCGATGACATTGGTAGTGTAGTGAGCATTGTGGGTGGCGTTGATAGTGTACCACTTGCCTCAGTCATATTGCAGGGCTGACCCTCACTATCAAGCGACGTTGTGGCTACGGTGTAGGTGTGTTCAAAAGCTGTCGAAATGGTTGAGAACAGACAGAAGAGCGCAACGCCTGGCACAGAATTTTGCAAAAAAAAACAACAAGATGAGGAAGAAAAGATGCTTGAGTAGTTTTACATGTTTCATGTCCTAGCTGGCTGTGCTGTGCTGTACTGTTGCAAGTTTGTCTCCACATTCTTCTTGTCTGGTTTATGTTTGTTTGTTTGCTCACTTTCAGTCACTCACTCACTCACTCAGTCAGTCAGTCAGAAATTCAGTTAGTCTCAGTCTCAGTTACACAGTTTCTTGTGTAAACTACTTAAAAGCCCAGCCTCCAACTCACCTGCAATCACTTTCTTTGCCAGCGATTCGGTACAGAATGTTTGCCTTTTCAGCGGATAGCGTATCGCAATAAATCGTTCAATCGTGAAACAAACTGCTATGTAAATCGAATTGTAAGCTGAAAATGAAAATGCATCCTTTCTTAATGCCCAACAGCTTATAGATACATATATGAAGTAGCAGCATCGTCAACATCGGCGCCAGGAATTCATTTCTTTTCTTTTTGTTTGTTGTTATTTCATGTACTTACCACACGCATCCACCAGCCAGACAAATATGCCGTACAGCTTAAAGAATATCTCACAGTTGCGTTGTACATACTCGTAGTGCTTGAGGGATAATACCAGAAGTAACGTCAGATAAACTATGTCCGTTATCGCTAGCGCTGTCAGATAGATATTTGTGGTACAGCGCATACGTTTCCTAAGCCAAAAAATACAAAAACAAATGCCAGATCATTACAAATGCTTAAACAACATAAAATGTATATTTGAGATATTTTTTGTTTATTTAAAATGTGTTTAGTCGGTGAAATTTCCAATTCAATCATTTTTGCTCAATGTCAAATAGACAAATACTCGAAAATATCTAAAGAAACAAATTTTTTGGCAAGAACTTGGAATGTGGTCTCTTAATATTTCCGGAATGAGCCAAATTGCATCTGTCGCCACAAATAGTGTGAAGTGTATTATAATTAAACTAATTAGGTGCGAAGTAGAAGGCCACTAGGCGACGCAAATTACATGCCGCAAAAATATGAGGCGAAGAAAAGATATAGATGTAGCATTCCTAGACACTATCTAGTGCTCCATAAAGCAGCGTTTATTCATGGACTTTTAAGGCACATGTCCCATGGATAACGTCTCATACGTCTATCTGGAAGATCATAGGGCACAATTAAGGGAGCTATGTAAAGTAGCTAAATGAGCAATCATATGTGAACTTACTATCTATAATAAAAAGAAGATAATGGATAAACGCTGGAAGTTCAAGTGACTCTTTGAGAGTATAGCATCAACTGCATCGGCAATTCGAATCTATCGAGCGATGTCAATTGCCAATATCTCACACCAAAGACCAGATAACGATGCCAAAAATGTTAAAAAAGTGTTTTAAAACACATCACTGCATAGAAGTCGGTTCCATCGAGTCCAATAAGACGTATATATCAACAGACACTGCACAGCTAAATCTTACGTAGCAATCCCTATAAAACAAAAAAGTCTTACCGGGTTAGAGTTTCTTTCACCTCTACTATAAAGGCTAGTAGTGTATGTCCTACTCAGTAGAAACTTGATATCGACCCTGCCGAGACAGTCAATGTATAATAATCGTATTGTTACGATCAGTCCTAGTCAGATCTTGCACTGTGATCCTAATTGCTCGGTCGGATCGGGAACATACTCCTCAGTCGGAATAGTGCTACCTGCATTATGACTACAAAACGCGGAAGAGTTATTGCTCTGACGTCAACAAAGATAGCAAACAGAGGTCTGGCGCCTGTCCAGAAATGTGCACCAAGGAACATATATTACCTCTGGAACAAGAGTCTAGAGGTTAAATATAAGTCACATAGCTTAGTCCAGCGCTCAAAGCTGTCCAAGTATTGCTGCAGGAAATCCGAGGCTGCTTATACACAGCTGTCTTTGACCAGGAAAGTTGTGTCATCTGCAGAAGTTGCGAAGAAGAACAATTCTTGTGCGTTTTCTATTGGTATTCCATACGTAGTGAGCATGTCATGCGTGCACAGTGTGCATAATAGTGGGTTCAGCACACTGCCCAGTGGAACTCCCGCACGTATGGCCTTGACACTTGACACCACGCCATTCAATACCACAGAAAAAGTTCTGATATGCAAATTACTGTGCATTAACAGCCATAGCTGCGGCGCAAGAGACACTTGAGCTTACTTAAGAGGCTTTAATCCTTCAACGATGAAATTTACAACACTATTAAGCTGTTCAGGTGTTCTTAATTGATAGGGGGTATCCTTCTTCTGACTTTACTCAAGTCAAAGATTCGTGTCAGTAGCCACCGTTCAAATAGTTTGAAAAACGAAGCCAGCAAACTTATAGGCCTGTACGAGTCCAAATTAAAGGGGCTCTTGCCAGCCTTATGATTCAATGAGATCTTTGCCTTCTTCCATGTTTAACAACGCTTTTAATGGCAATACGTTCAAAGTAAAGGTTTCCAGACCATCTTCAGAAGCTTTTTTATGTTTCAGAGCTTTCAAGACGTCTTTCACTGTAATGGGAACGACTGCAAAGCAAAGTTGGCCGGGTCTATCGAGCACCGACAGCAACTCAGGTGCTCTGTTCGTTGAGTTAAAGCCAAATGGTTGTAAGCGATTTTGTTAGCTAATGCTTCTACTTGTTAGAGATCTTGCTTAGAGATCTTGACCAGGATCTGTCAGCCATTCTGATTCGGAATATAGGGGCCACCTGCTGTTGGTATGTTCTCGTAAGCTTCCATAGTGGTCGTACAATCGAGTCATCCGAGAAAAAAATCCATCAAGAACAGGTCAGTTTCGCATTGCTAATGTGTTGCTAGAAATTTTTTCCACCCTATTTGCTACTATGTAGTAGACTATATACACATTCGGATCCCGGGTGCGACATTGTCTTCTAAGCCTTTTCTTGAGTCTTGCACCTTAAGCATCGTGATATATTATTATGAGAAGCAAAAAGTGAATTTAATCAAGAAAGATCGCATGTGCATGGTCAATGCCATCTGGCATGAGTATTTCAGAAGGGAAATGAGTTGCATGACCTGTTTCTTATACCTGAGCCCATGAATTCTGCACAGCATCCAGTAGGCTGATACCTCTTGAGCTCGCTTAAAAATTACCCCAGCATCTGTTGTTTCAAGAGAGCGTGGGAACCGTTTGCGTTTTGATATGGGAGTCTGCAATCTGATCTGCGGTTGATGCTCATTTCCCGATACGAAAGCTGAAGCACTTACATCAGTACTCTGATGGTTCAAGATACTTTAGGTGGAGCACACACCTCCACTTGAATAAGTGACAGCATATGACAGCGCATAATTTGCATTTGAAGATGTCAAAGTACAGGTTTTACTACAATCATTGCGCACCACTCAGCAGGAGAAGCATTAGCAATTAGCTTCATGCGCTTAAATTTGGATAATTTGAATAATTTTTTAAATTGAATAAAAAGTAAATTAAATGTTGAAGTGTTGAGTGAAGCATAAATGTTGAAGTTGCATTCTATAAAATTTCAATAAAAAAGTCTAGGGTACAGGTTTGTATGTGATGTAGCTCTTACAGAGGGGCGGATACGTGCGTCTGTCTATTCTATTTGCACATGTTTGATAAAATAAGAACATCAAACATCTACTAAATGCAATGGTTAAATGATTTTATGTTCTACAACAACTTTAAATAAATTTCATTTTATTGCCTTCTAACATTATTAATTAAAATAGAAACCAATTGATAAAACAAAAATAGAAAATATTTTTTTATTAGATTTTTGTGGCATATGTATTTACTTACAAATACTTGCTATAGAATATATGCCAAACATTTTATTGACCATAAATTTAAGTTGTAAAACATTATTTTATTGAAAATATGAAAAATCTAATATTTTCAGTTCATTCAATTAAATGCCAACTTTTATCAAAAAATATGTAGTCAAGGCAAATAAGTGAAATTAAGTTTACGTTGTTAGAAACGAAGCCATTATACGAGGGTTGCTACATATATATATTTCTAGACTGAGCAACAAAACATGTTGCCAGATGCAATCTGACGTCTCCATCGTAAAGTCTGACATTTTTAAGGACTAACTTACTGTGAACTCTTTCAACTCACAGAAGCTTCATCCTTGGTCACTGTGAAAAACTGGTACAGCGAATTCAATCGTGTCCACAGTTCACTCACCGACGAGATTCGTGGAGGTCGTCCAAAATCGAATCGTCATCTGATATACCGTGAGACACCAAATAATATGAGACACCAAATGACTTCATCCTGTTCCCTCACATCAAAAATAAACTGCTTGGACAGCGGCTTTCAACTCACGAAGAACGCATGTTTAAAGGGTATCTCTTTTGGAGTGGCAAAACATCTTCACAAAATGGTTCGGGCGAATGCAAAAGTGTATCGATCTTAATGGTGAATATTTTGAGCTCAGACAGTTGAAGCACTCTGTAAATCTGTGTTTATATCACGTCTGTCTACTGATATGACTGAAGACAATATAAAGTCGTATATAAACTCGACCCTTACACGCTGAAATAATTTTTCTGTTTTCAAGTTTAATTTCACTTATTCTCGCTCTATCTCCTCCTTTACGTTACTTGAGTTCAAATTGGCCAAAAAATGGAAATTTTTTCGTTGAATTATTTTTCGTCGTGGATTATCTCAACAAGAGTGTGTCAATGAACTCAGTTATCTGTATGACGATGAAGCACCACCCAAAACCACTGTATATCGTTAGAAAGATGAATTCAATCGAGGTCGTAGTTCGCTCAGCGACGAATTCCGTGAAGGTCGCCCAAATTCGGTTATTGTGCCACAAAACATCGATACTGTGCGTGAACTGAGTTCCAAGACGAGCTGAGTTTAATAAAATATGTTCGCGCACAGAGCATTTTGAAGCAGATGGTCGCTTGGTTTTGCGGCCGAATGGGTCATGTGGCCGCTGTTCTCTTTACCGAAACTTGGCTTCAGCAATAAATCCCTACTTCAGAATTATTTTGTGATAATTCAATTTTCTGTTCTTAACTAAGTCAAATTAGAATTCCAAATCAGGACATTGATTTTTTATGTGTTATAACTTCTTTTTGTAGTTTTAACTTGTTTGTGACGTGTTCATAAATTCTGTCTGCATCCGAAGTAAACATTTACTGTCAACATGCTGCCGCGATCTCACATGTTGCCACCCATTTCATGAAAAAGATCAGCTTATTGTCATGGGCGATTTTTATCTATCAGATATAAGATGATCAAACATGTTTGACTCTTCTATGCTGATTCCAGCTGAAAAGAACGAGTTGCTCGATACTTTACTCGATACTTTACTCTACTCGATCTCTAGTCATATACGTTTTCCTTCATACCTGGATCTGACAACATTCCAGTGTTCCCGCTCCATTTGTTTCCCTTCATCAAATCGTTTCAACCTATCTTTTTGGAGAGAATCTTTTACTTTTCCACTTCATAAAGAATGCCTCAAGTGTGGTATATCGATTTATAGAGGCATTGCTAAGCCGAAAGCTAAAACAGTTTGAAAAAATCAAATCGATAAAGTCTGTTGTCAGTCCTTACCAACATAATTTCGTTAGAATTTTCTTCTATTGATTCCGAATGCCAAACTGATGTCATATACACAGTCTTCAGTATAGTTTTTAATAGATTGTGTGTTACAAACAGCTTTTATTTAAATTGAAAACTATAGGTTTTCCACCCTTTTTTTTTTTTTGTTCTTGGATTGAGTCATACTTATACGGAAGGATATAAAAAGTATTACTCAACAATTGTTTATCTAAAACTATTGTCGTATGGTCCTCTGAACAGCCTCTGAACATATTTAAACATATTATTCCTGTTGCTTGTGTGTATAATATAAATCACCCGATGTTTGTGTGTACAAGAGTACAAGCAGAGCAACAACATATCTAATGTTTATCTGTCATTTTACGATCATTCACAAATTATGTGTTGGAGACGATGACCGGACGACCAATGCAGCACACACACATTTCGAATATCAATAATATCCTATTTCATTTATTCATATATGGGAGGTGCAAAATTTTAAAATAAACTTGTAAAATTCCGGAGCAGTCCTAGTCGAATGCAAAAAACACGAAGTCTCTATCTATTAACGTTTCCGAGATCCTTTCGTTCATACGGACGGCCAGACGGACAGACGGACATGTCTATATCGACTCCTCTATCGCTCCTGACCATAATGGGGGTAATTTGGGGGGTCTCCGATTATTATTTCTACCTGTTACATACATTTGCACAAAACCAATAGGCTCTTGTACCTTCGGTACAGGGTCTAAAAATTTTATCAAAAGCTGAAGCGTCTAACCGACCGTTTTAAGCACGGAAGGAGGTGTCATTTTTCTAACCTATTAAAAGGCGATGAAGCGCACAATATGACCGAAAGGGAAATGATAACGGAACCAACAGTTAGTGATGGCACTATTATAGATCCACTGGACTATAACGAGGTCGATTCGGTTATTAAAAAGCTGAAAAAAAAAACAAAGCAGCAGGCTTTGATGAGCTGTCAGCAGAGTTATTCAAGACCGGCGAAGAGTTGGTTAGGAATATGCACCAACTTTTATGCAAAAGATGGTCCGAGGAGCGCATACCCAATGACTAGAATCTCAAAGTTCTTTGGACTATCTTTAAGAAAGGAAACCCCACTTTTTACGCCAACTACCGTGGATAAAGTTTTCTTTCCTTTCGATATAAGATTCTGTCCTCCGGATTGTGTAATAGGCTGAAGCCATATACGGATTCACTGATAGTCGATATCAGTTTGGCTTCAGACCGAAAAGGTTGACCAATGACCAAATATTCACATTACGCCAAATCTTGGAAAAGACCCGTGAGTTCAACAAAGACACTCACTACCTATTTGTCGATTATAAAGCCGCTTTCGACACGCCGTTACGATCGAAGTTTTTCAACGCCCTGTCTGCACTAGGCATTCCGGCAAAGATTGTCCGTCTTTGCATGACTACGCTATCTAACACACAAAGTGTTGTCAGTGTGGGGAAAAACCTCTCCGAACCCTTTGATACCAAGAGCGGTTTCAGGCAGGGCGATGCTCTGTTATCCGATTTTTTCAATCTGCTGTTGGAGTACATCTTACGCCCGTTCTTCCAAAAGGAAGTTATGCTGCTCGCTTACGCCGATGACATCGATATCATCAGTACGCAGGAAGGGCGAGTCAGCAAGGCGTTGTCAGAGATTTAAAAACAGTCTCGGCTCATGGGTCTAGCGGTGAATGAGAACAAGACGAAGTACTTGGTGCTTCTCGCACGCCGTCATCGCGTCTTGGACGATCAGTGACGATGGAGAATTTCAATTTCAGTGTTGTACAAAACTTCGTCTATCTTGGATCCGAGATAACCAGCAACAACAACGTCAGCCTGGAGATCAGAATCACGCTTGCAAACAGATGCTTTTTTGGGCGAAAATAAAGATCTATAAGACGGTCCATGCCTCCTATTGTATGTCACAGAGGCATGGACCGTGGTTGAGTCGGATGAGACAGCGTTGAAAGTCTTTGAGAAGAAGTTTCTTCTCAGGATTTTCGGTCGTTTTAGGTCCCGTGTGAACCGCGAGCTATACGAGCTATTCGATGAGGTTGACATAGTCCAGCGCATAAAATTCCGGCGGGTGCAGTGGGCTGGGCACCTCATTCGAATGGATGAAAGAACTCCAGCACGCATGGTTTACATGGGGGTTCTAAACTTTTGGAGGACGCCGAAATAGAGGACGACCGGGTGCGCGTTGGAATGACGAGGTATGGAGACATCTTTCAGCACTTGGCATTCAAAACGACTGGAGCCAGCGCACAAAAGAATATGAAGGCTGGCGCGCCTTCTTAAATGCGGCCATGACCGGAAAACGATTGAAGGCCATTCAAGTAAGCAAGGAAATTAGAAGTACTGCCCTCTCTCGAATAACGAAAATTAAGGCAGCTAATGCGCCTGCCTAAATGCGGCCATGACCGAGCGACGGTTGAAGGCAACAACTACATAATAATATTAGCTCCATGTACCGTATGTCTGCCTTTATCTATGTATGACATAATTAAAAATGCACTAAATTAATAAAATTACTGACTTATTGAACCGCCCTCGCATGTAATTCATATGCTCGAAGTTCAGTTATACTAATAAGCCCATTCACAGCTCACATATGTACATATCTATGGAGCACACGATATATATGTACATGCATATTTGTCTAGATAGTAAAAATATATAACTCAGTGCCACAAAGGAGCGTGGCGAATTCTTGATTAAGAGTAAAAAACAAACGCAACAACGCCTAAAAGCATGCAATACTTTCATATAACAGACACACACACACGTACAATGCACAAAACCACTCACACACGAATACACGAAAACACACACACACACTCAGTATTCAAATGGCAGCAGCCAAAAGCATCAAAAAGCTGATAACGAACGAACAATAAAATACAATCGCTTAAATCTAATTGCACAAAATCATAATAATAAAACGGCAAAGAGGCAAAGAGCCAACACCAGGCGATCAAAAGCCAACGAAATGAAATGTTTCGAAGTGTTGTATTGTGGTGCGGTACAAAGTGCGTGCGGGTCCATGAAAGGGAACAGTAAACAACTAGCAAAAAAAAAAAAAACAATACATTTCAACATACCAAAAACCTAAAAAAAAATAAAAAAAAGAATGAAGAGAAATACTGTAAACCGTTTTATTGAAAACTGTGAGTGAACAAACCGAAACGAGCTGAACCGAAATGAAAATCGAAAATAAAATTTTATTTCCTTTCATTTATTCGTATTTTGGGAGATATTTTGCCGAATTCAAATGCCGGGCTGCCCACTTGCTACAGCACGAAAGCTGCTCCTGCTGTTTCAGCATTTATCTAACTGCATAACTGTTTTTATTTTCACATTTTTCGCCTGTTATATATATTCGGGTTTTTTTTTTTTTTTTATATTACGTTTGGTCCTTTATGCATTCTGATAGCTGCATGTATCCGTGTACCTGGCTTTATGCCCCTCTAACTCTTCGTCTATAAAAAATGTTTATAGCTATCTACATATACATATATACCTGCATTCGTATCTGTGGCAAAAATTTTGAAAATTATTTTAAAGTGCATATTAAATTCTGCATGTAATAACTGAGCTGCTGATAGCAAATGGTAGAACTCAAATGCGAGTGGGGGTGCGAGTGGCATAAAGGATATATGTACGCTTGCAGCTCAGCAAACAACCACGCACAAAAGTATGCAGTGCGAAATTGTTCAGCGTTTAATGATAAAGAAAAACATGCGAAAATATGCATCTCGGTAAAACCGAAGTCTTTGTACTCTACATACATGCATTATCATTAGATTTAATGTTCCAATTGCATGTTACGTATCTAATTAGAGCTCTTTTTATATAATCTCAAGATGTTATAGAACAAAACATAAGCAAACAGTAGCTCTCAAAAACATGTTTCCTAATGAAGATTTGCTTTGTTCAATTTTAATGAGTACAACTGACAAAAGCCTGAAGTAAGCGACTGCCTATTTGGCTTGAAACTTGCTTCGCCTAAAGCCACTTTCTTAACTTAAAGTAACAGCACTTGACTTTAAAGCAGTTCAAAACTAAGTAATACGCAGACGAACACACGTTCATACATACACACGAAGAACATTTGAACCAAAGCTACCAAGCATCGCAGCGTAGTTGAAGATAATATGAAATACTCTATGCCTGTATACTTTCTCATTAGCTTAACCCACCACTTCGTTCGCGCACAGAACAGCCAAACTATTCACACTTATCAAATGGATCTTAACTCTCCCGATCTCATTAATATATATGATGCAAATATATGGTGCATTTTTTATGCAAGGTATCGCCCATACGCTTTTAAACAATATTAATAGGATAACTTCTCCCCATTCAATTAACATGTATTCAAAATTTCATCATCAAATGGATTTGGGGGCGTTCAAGTATTACGAAATGAAATTTTTGAAGATTTGTAACACCCCTCCCCCCATGTAACGCACAATAACGTTTCACTACACGAAGAGGGTTCCTGAATTGTTAAATCACATGCATCAACTTTGTCTTTGACGAGCCAATCGGCAACCTCACACGATGTTTCACAGTAGTACACTATGCATTGAAGCTCATTTTCTCTTCTACCAGCAAGTCGCTGTGGTCGTACTCTACTTTCACGTCGGTCTTAGGCACACCCTTTTTTCGGAGGCGAAATAGAACCCACAGCTTGCATATATTCTGTTTTTGAGGTCGGATTGTACTGATGAGCAAAAAAAAAGATTCGTAGAACATCAGCTTACAACTCCTTCTAGTGAAGCCCACAGATCAACAGACAACCTCACAAGAAGTGGTCGAGTTGACGTTAGGATTGGGTAGGGTGATTGCAGGACTTCAATACACTCCTCGAGCAGTAACAGCAGGATTCGCGCACGCATTTAATCACCTGCAAGAAATACTGCAATTCTCGGACTTGAGCGCTATACCACACCAGATTTGATTCTACCTGATCCTGCAAGCAATCTTCGGGCTTTCTATATTCCGCCGAAACATTGTTGTTGCCAATTTTCATTTCCCTTCAGATCTTAGCAAGTGTCTCCAATCATCATCAATCGTTTGATCATCAATCGTTTGTTGTCGAGATGAGAACCAAAATGTTCATAAGGCAGGATGTCGCATGACAGTCATGTGCTGAGGAGCATTAGTCGCTATGAACAGAGCGTTCTGGTTGTATTTTTTGAGGTGTCCGGCCCTCCATCTACAAAGATGAACACTGTAGCTTCTTCCGTACAGAAACCGTCAGCTTCCACGTTGACGCCGGCGTATACAGAATGAATAAGTTTGTGCCGCTCTGCCATGACCCAGTCATGACATTAAAAGAGTTTTGACGGAGAAGAAATATTTGCTGTGGTTCCAAAAGCGACGCAAGAGATTCGAAGCACCTGATTGCAGCAGTTTAGAATGCCCCATCCTCTTGATTTTTGATTACTTTACGGGTACGGCGCCTCCTTCACTCTTGAGTGTTAAAAACGCGTGGGAATAAGTTAGGATTTGTGCCGTTTCGAGATATTTGGAATCCCATCAACAACAGCCTCTCATGCAGGTCGATTAGATTAAGACAACTCCTAATCAGCTCTGTTCGGCGTTGTTCATCAGCAACGCTTCCATGAATGGCAATTTTAATTATGTTCTCCAGGAGAGCAGGTTGCGAGTCAACCAAAGGCAGCTGCCTAGGCCCATATCGAGGTTTTACTGTAGTACGACTGTCTTTCACTTTTCAAAGAATGATGAAGGGCGTATTCTTTGGAATGCGTTGGCAGTCAGCTGTCGTATCGTCTTCTCCAAAATATTTGAAGCGCATCTTTAAAGACTAGAAGATGATTTCGTGCCCATGTCAGCGCCTTGATATAGAGCATCGCAAAGGATCCAAGCACGGCAGTATGGACGCTTTGTCACGCCACCATTGTGCAGCATGCAAATCAACCGACCTTGAAGAAGCTAAAGATGTATTATTTTTTTTATTCAGCCGCCACTGAACTAGCCATAACAGCAGCGAGCTGATGCGCAGTTGGCACTCGTCATAAGCTGGTGCGACAAATGGGAGAGGCCGGCCATAGCTGATACTTCAGGGTGTTCAACAAATGTCAAATCTTACCGGCATCTATGGACACGTCTGACACTGCATGATGGCGTCTTGGTGTACCAAGGAGATCCTATCCAATCCAACGATACAAGCAGTGTCCTAAGTTAAAAATGTTTTACTTTAAATACTCTTCAGACTACCTTCGTATTTTTTATTAGTCTCTTGTTTGTGCATGTTCATCGGGATCTGTTTGCAGTGGCGTTTACTGCGTCGGTTGCATATCGCTATTGTATGTTGCATGTTGGCATTTTGTTATTGTTGCCGGATTACGCTTGTTAAAGGCTTTTCTACCAAAAACTTGATTCGATGTGCGATGTTCGAGTCTATACAGAGCATGCAATGCGTTTCCAATGATAGCTTAAGTCGATGCTTTTGCTAGTGCATATGGCATTCAGCATATTAGAAAGCAACTTATATGCTTCCAGGCAAAAAACTGAATTTGAAATTAAATCCTGAGAATGTATGAAGTCCATTTAATTTAAAACCAGTCAGACCAAGTGAATCAGAACGGCTGTGTTGGACTTAGCAACAGTGCGAGCCGGTATGCAATTAGTTTTGGGAATATGAAATGAAATTGTTTTAATTTTGTGCAAAGAGCAATAATTCAAATGGTTTATGTGCTACATTTTAAGACTATTAGCAATGTTGTCTTTTTTTTTTTTTTGTTCGTTTTAGTCTGAATTGAAGTTTAATAGCCAACAGCGCGAGGAATGCTTTGTTAGAGAATTATGAAGTTATATCCAGTGGCAAGTACGCTTCTTCTTTGCACTGTGTAGCATGTAATTTGCCATACTAAGGCTCTTTAATTATATCGTTTATTCAAAGATATTCCAACTAATAGGAATAAAGGCATTCTATGGCTTTGTATGCGGATTGTGATGTGCAGTGTGTAGCTTTCTTCTGCTGATGTCAAATTTTTAAAGCTGTATTAAACAAGTAATGGAATTCCACCTGCTCCTTCTAATATAAATTTTGGACGTTCTCAGAAATTTAATTTTGGAACATGACGAACGCTCAATTTTATACATAAACAATCAATTACAAGATCGTTCGTCAAAAAAAAAAATTATATACACAATATAGATAGGCTTTCGTCATTTGATCTTTGCCAGCTGTTCTTCTACTCTCCACACAGACTGTGAATAGTATGTAGTTACAATGCTTGCATGATGACGCTATAACACACACACAAAGAGTTGTCAGCATGGAAAATAATCTCTACGAACCCTTCGATACTAAGGATTGAATGCATCTTACGACATTTCCTTCCAAAAGGTAGATATATTACAGATGCACAAGAACGTTTTGACAGGAATGCGTTCTCGGAGATTCAAAAACAGTCTGGAGTCATGGGTCTAGCAGTGAATGAGGACAAGACGAAGTACTTGGTATTTTGTCGAACTCCGTCATCGCTCCTTGGACGTTTTGTAACTATGGAGAATTTAAACTTTAATATTGTAGAAAACTGCGTCTTGCATCTTGGATCCAAGATATTCAGCAACAACAATGTCAGCTTGGAGATCAGGCGAAGAATCACGCTTGCAAACAAATGCTATTTGTAAAGCCCTCTCTCGAAAGACAAAAATTAAGATCTATAAGACGCTGATACGCCCGGTCCTATTGTATGGCGCAGAGGCATGGACCGTGATTGAGTCAGATGAAACAGCATTGGAAGTCTTCGAGAGGAAGATTGTCCGCAAGATTTTCGGTCCTATTAGAGTTGCCGACAAGTTTAGGTCCCGTACGAACTCCGAGCTGTACGAGCTATTCGATGAGGTTGACATTGTCCAGCGCATAAAATTTATATCAACTGTAGAAACTAGAAATCTATTAAATGAAATTTCATGGAAGTACTTAATATACAAGAGAGTTGGCCATATTCGAAATCATTATACTTCTTAAACAGGAGGCAAGTTCTATACAGAAATCTTGAATATTTATATTCCCATAAGGAATATAGCATAGCAAGCTACGCGACAGGAATGAAACTTCATATGGTTCATATGGATTCATAATAATTCAACTGTATCAATAGACACAAGATTTGTGAATTCTCTTTTCATTTCACTAGATATCGACTACCTCTAGATTATATGATTAAACACACCCTCACTGGGCTGGGCCCAAATTTGATTGGTGGACGACATAACAGAGATCGATCGGGCACGCATTGGAATGACCAGGTACGGAGTGATCGATGCGTACTTTATATTCAAAACAACTGGCGTCAGCGCGCACATAATCATAGCAGCTGGCACGCCCTCCTAAATGCGGACATGATCGAACGACTGTTGAAGGCCATCTAAGTTTGTGAGGCCGTAAAGTAGAAATAGGGCACCTCATAAAATTTGTTTCCCTGCACATATCTACTAATTTGGCGACAAATGCTTTAATTCTTTTTGTGAATTTCCTCCTATCTGTTTTGTGATTCATCAATCATTTTCATTTTCCGTTTCATTATGCTAAAGAGAAAAAAATTCGCATCTTGAAATATTTTAATTTTGATTGGAAATATGGCATATATTCACAATCGACTACTTTGTAACACAAACCAAACACTAACCCGGATCCACATGGAGCAAACCAACATTTGTGCCATTGAAGATTATACTGCGCACAAAAAAGCATTGTCACAAATACAAGCAAGGATCATAAACATATATTTTTCTTTTTATTCAAATTCAAATCTAAATTAAATTCCAGTTAAAGTCCTCAAAAGGATCATTGTGAGACAGCGGGAAGTAAGCGTTTTACCACCTTCTTTACCTATCGTGTACACAAGACTAATTTGTTAAGGCAGCTGAGCATTACTTGTTATACTCAAAGCCTTGTAGTATACGTTAGACATTATTCAGGGGTGCCTATGCCTGAATCCAAATTGGTGATCTGGAATCAGCTCCTTCTTTTCCAATATATGCAGCAGTCTTTCGAGTATCTTAGAGAATAATGACAATAGGCTGTGCTAGGCAACGTGTTGTTCAGGCTTCATATGCGTGCGAATACGAACAACTTCGGTGAACTTCCACTGCGAGGGAAAATGAAAAGTTGTCAAGCATCTGTCTGGAAGGGCATTAAAGACTACACCATCAATGCGGTCATAGCCAGCTTCCTTTGATATTTTCATCGCTTTAATTCACCTTTAACGTAATCACATTGAACATTTCGTATTGGTAGGTCCAATGGACAAGCCGAGCTAAGAAATTTAACTGTTACTGCATGATCTATAATATACATACATACGAATATAGACCTCTTCCTATTTGAAGTCAGTTTAAAATTTTCATACATGAACAGCAAACGCGTTGGCTTTCTCTGCTTCTAGCGACCGACACCACAGATCATTGACATTTTGGGTGGGTGCCACCCTCTGAGTTGGTATTTTAAAGTAACGCGTTTCCTTCCATAAATTGTCTTCTCTATCATTTGGTTCAAGCGGGCTGTTGTAGTTTTACAGGGCTTGGTTGGTCAAAGTATAAAGCAACTGTTGAGAGTTTATTTATCAAGAGGATTACGCAAGCAACGCCAGACTCTCCTGAATCTATATGTTTCTCTTACCAACTTCAATGCTTCGTCCGAGCTTAGGTGTCGGTCCCTGCTAGCTTATATTGGAATTATGGTTCTTGTGGCAGGAGCCACGACCTGCTAAGCCTCATGTATAAGCCGCAGCATTTTCTCAATAGCATCATCAATCACGTCAATCTTGCTGATGTGTATATTCATGTTGATTTGCTGTTCCAGCCAAGATGTTATGTTAAGATCGTTGATCGTTATGTTAAGCTGGAGCAGCACTCAGAATACAGATCAAGACTGTTCCAGTTCTAAATGTGCAACTTTCTGGTGTCAGTGGGCCAGAATGTGGGCTCTCTTGATGAGTGACTGTGCAAGTTGTAGGTGCTAATGCAGTGAAGCAGAGTACTCCCTCTGGGGTTAATAACAGTAAGGATTCTTTGCGTTGCAGTCACTGCCAATAAGTATGCCACTGCCAAGTTCATCAAAAAGTTGTTGAAACATTTGATGGCTAGCTGCGTTGATAGGAGGACATATGCTAAATTGGATATTTAAAGACTTTAAGCCAAGCTTCTTTCGTAAAATCTTCAGGAAAGTAGATGGATACAACCCTATTCGCTGATATTGTTTCCGAAGTTTTTAAAAAATGCGTTAGAATTTGTTCATTTTAGAAGCCAAATGTCTTGATATTGGCTTTAGTTACCAACGGACACAGTAGACCAAGAGGATCGTACAAACGAAAAGTGAAAGTTCTTTCGTTGAAGAATTGAAGACGTTGTTCTGTGGATTTCTACCCAGTCTTAGTGTCTTTGTGCAGTCACAATGAATAAGCGAAGACGAAAGCGAAGTCATATAGAGACTAAACTTGGTGGTATGGTTGATGCAACCATCAACAACTTATTCAACGAAATTTGAGTTGATGTTCCACAAGATGCATCATGGCTACGCGCAACTTTGTAGACGAACTTTGCGGTCTTAGTACTCATTGAAGAGGTATGGAATAGTGCGAACTTGAAAGGATTTTCAGAGCAAGCAACGCCATATGGCACATGGATATATATATTCTTTGTTTTCAGAGAAAAAATAGTCTTTTTGCCAAGTATTTCGTGCCTTTGGGCTTGACTTGAACGGTAATGTTTTGCTTTTGAATTATTTTTCGCAAAGCTGCTGTTCTGTACAATACATCTTAGTGTTAATTTTCGAACAAGTGTTTCAAGTTGACATGGCTCTTGAGTTACGATGAGAAACGAACATGCCTGCGATGCGAAGTTATGATATGTTAGGATTTATATCGATCCGATACTATCCACCGAAATACTGTTTCTTGAAGTATTTTGCCATGGCATCCTTTCTTAATTCGACCTGGACGAATTAAATCAAAAAATGTTTCTGCATCGAGTAGAAAGTCTATACATTCTAGTTTGAAAAACGAAGGATCTGCAAGCTGGGTATCATTAGGTAAATTCCAAAGAGCAGCAGAAATCGCTTTACTCGTTTGATTTGTTGATATGGTCCTCATAACTTCAAATTTTGCACTTACTTCTTACGAATAAATTCATGAACCGTTAAATGTTTCAACTGAATGTTGAACCGAAGAGCTACTTTTGCCTACGCCGAAAAAATTTATTTAATTTCGTTAATTTCTCAATTGAAGATTTTTCGGTAAATCTTTGGTAATAGAATTTAATTGGTATCCGGAGTCCAATAATGTTCTTGCAATATGCATATAGTCTTGCCTATGCTTGATCAGTTCGTGCAGTTGCATGACCAAAGCTTGAGAGACGGCCAACTTGTTGTTTTGATGATTTGGATTGAGCCAAAAATATTTGATTTGTATTTGTTAAGAACAAACTTTGCGATGAAGTCTCCTCAGCTAACAACACATTCCTCGCTAAACTCATCCAAGAGCGGTTTATGTTTTGCATTCAACAAGGTCTTCGCCGGGATTTTTACAGTTTATTTTACAAATTTGCCCAACCCCCTTCCTTTAAATTCACCCTCAAGGCTAAAAATTTCTTCGGGAGCTACTTCGAGCGGCGACCTGTACTGTTTCAGGGCCTCTTACAGCCAGTTACACCCAACTGTAATTTTCTTACTTGTTTTTATTTGGAATCAGTGTGACATTCTATTTAAAAATTATTTTTAATAACTATATATCATTGTTTGTATCCTCTAACAGCAGTGACATACCAATAAAGGTTCCAAAATAAAGCTACTAGTAATGCCTTATTACTAAAGTGTCCTAACATATTCAATGATTCTCAAAATCACGCACGCAACTGTGACTCCATATGTTCTCATAAACACTCAGAGGATAACCATCTCTAGTAACAAGCGCAATTGAAAAAAAAAACGCAAGTTTTTAGTATAATTGATATTCTTGGGACTATACAAACCACGCTCGTCATCGCATACACACTTACCTCGTCAGCACATAAATGCTCATTGAATTTCCCAAAAGTCCAATAACAAAAACGCACGGCACCAAAATGCGTTGCATTATATGCCGCACTTCCGCCACATCCGCATCTGTGAACATGTTGCCCGCTTGACTGTAACTAGAAGTGAAGAGTAGTAGCCTGCCGAGAATTGGAGTGAATTGAAGTTGAGTAGTGTAGTGTGGCAACAGAAAGCACGCGTATACGACGTGTATGGCGAGCCGCCAACGCTGCCGAAAATGCTGCAATATAAAGAACGCGGCCGCCGTGCGTTATGCGTAACGCGTAACACGTAACGTGAAATGTGCACTTGTAATTTTTTTTTGCTTTTTTGTTTTTTTTTGTTTTCAACTACTGACGACTGCTTGCTCGTTTTCGCTTTTTGCTTTTACATCCGTTTCCGCCGCAGACAGTTAAACAGACATACGGGCAATGTGTGCGCCAAAATGGCGAAGAAACACAAAAAAAAATATTATGGTGAACTGGGCCGGTGAAGGACGTTGTGAAAAAGCGTGCAATGCACCGAAAATCAGTTTGTTTGTCTATGTAGCGCACGTGCTTGTGTATGTGTGTCTCTGTGTGTGTATATGCTGCAATCGCTTCCGCTTCCACACAAACAGAAACACATACACAGTTGTATAGCTACGCTACTACGCTGTTCACTATCTGTCTGTCTGTCTGTCTGTCTGTCTGTCTGTCTGCCTGTCGGTCTGTATGCGTGTTTATTGAGCTTCTACCTCAGTGTTGCATTCGGGTGCACTTTTGCACGTTTGATGCTTGTCGATTCCGATTGAAATTGCTGCTGCTTCTCTTTATGTTGAACCGGAAGTGAGACAATGGTGGGCGTGTGAAAGAGATGCAGCACACTTCTTTATACGAAGGAAAAAAAAATAATAATAAAGGAACAAAAATACAGTTTCACATTGACACGTAAGCGCAATATTTGTGTAAATTTATGGCAATCTTTGTTTTTATTATTGCTTATTTTTATTTTTATTTGATTTTTTTTTTTTACTTTGTACGTTTTTGTTTTCACGTTCAACTTGAATCCAAGCCGTCGAAGTCGTCCTTACGTTTCTCTTTCACGTGCGCGCGCTTTTCTTTTTATTGTTTTTAAAACGTTTTCAATTCTTATTGTTTATATTATTTTTTGTTTTATTTATTTTTTGCTTTTCTTTTAATTTTTTATGTTGTGTGAATTTTGCTCTGCACATTGTTTGCTTTTGCACTTGTTTTTGCTTTCAGCTTCGCCTCATTTGGTGCAATTTGTCTGCATTAGCGTTCACAACATTCGCTGCAAAGAAAGGAAAGGAAAAAATAAAAGATTTAAGTTAAAGAAAAACTGTGTGCAAGAATGAAAGGTAAAAACGCTTTAAAAATTTATTAGTTTGTATTTCCATTCGATAGTTTATAACTGCAAAGAATAAATTATTGTGCAGATAACTTTTTATTTATTTGCTCTAAATAAACAAAAACTGGGTATTTTTAAGAGGAAAGCGTTCGATCGGGCAGAGCTGAGCAGTATAGAAAAGTAAGCTGTGCAATCTACAATAGCTGCCAAGCAAAGAAACATGAATTCATATTAAGTAGGAAAGTATGCAGTCTCATTGCCACTTGTTGACATTTTCTCAAAATTAGCAAAATTTTTTCAAACGCTGCGACGGAAGAGAAAGACTACAAAACCAATGATGAACTCAACGAACGCTTGGAATAACTCTACAAGTGCTGCAGTAAACATGAAAACAAGTCATGATTGGTAATTTAAACAGCAAAATTCGAAAGGAAGAAATCTCTCATCCAACATCTAGAAAAAAATAGCCTTTAGCACAATATCTCCAGCTCGAAACCTTCTTAGTAACACTCTCTCTTAACTGAACCTGGAAACATCAACAACTTGTGAAGTTAAAGGTACGCAGTGAAGACACATCATACGCTACATTTATATGGCTACTAAGGCTAAATCAGACCTGGGACTAACTTATGTTATGACGAGAGAAGAACGTCGCCATGAGAACAACGGAGTGAAGAAATCGCTCTTTCAGATACAAACAAGTAAGGAAATTTCAGTCGGGCGTAACCGACTGTAAGAGGCCCTGTACCAGTTCAGGTCGCCTAACAAACACATTAAATGTTCCCCTAGCTTATGACCAAACACATGACCACTTCTCTCTGCACGACTAAGTGCCTTTTAAAACATTTTTTTATGTATGAAACGAAAAGGGGGGTCGCTCAAATTCAATTGCTTATAAAATCGTCATTTATTAACCGATTTTGATGAACTTTTCGGATTTTTGCTAAGAAGGACGATATCTCTATACTGGCATACTTACTTTTTTTTGTGCCGAAGAAATTTTTACCCTTGGTGGTGATTTTATGGGGAAGGGGGGGGGGGGAGGGTCAAGTTTTTTAAATAAACTTGTAAAATTCCGGAGCAGTCCTAGTCCCAGACGCTGTCCTGGAGGGGGGGAGCTAACTTTCTAATTTTTTTTTTAGTAGGCAAAAGTTCAAAATATTTAGTAAAATACATTTTTTAACGAACTTTTCAAAAATTAGGGGGGGCCAAGGTCCCCCCTGGATACGCCCTTGCTATCTGGTATACTTAAATTATGCGCCGACTCGTTATGTGATCCTTTGCTGTATCTATTTAAATTATCTCTTAAGAAATAAATTGTTCCTTTGATTTGAAAACAGTCTTTCATAATTCCTCTGCACAAAAAAGCAAATCTGATATAAGCAATTATAGAGGTCGAAAAAAATTTATGTGCTTCCTGGTGTACCGCAGGGTAGCCACCTCGGACCACTACTTTTTGTTCTTTTCATAAATAATCTTCCAGATATTGTATCGCATTGCCAAACATTGATGTACGCTGATGGTGTAAAGCTATGTTTGTCATATACTGGTTCTGAAGGACATAAGTTATTACAAGATGACCAGGTCAACGTAATAGCTTAGTTTTGAACTGCGCTAAGTGTAAAGTTATGTCTTTTTGTCGGACCAATTCTCTAATAAATGCATATTATATTCATAACTCGGAACTGGAACGAGTTTTACGCTTTAGTGATCTTGTTTTTTTTTATCCCAAATTATAGTTTGTTACCCATATAGATTATATATCGAATAAAGCTATGGGAATGTTAGGATTCATTAAAAGTTGGTCAAAAGAGTTTAATGATCCATACATTACAAAATTATTATTTATCTCTTTAGTGCGCCCCATTTTTGTGTTTGGAGCCCCCAATATAGTATACATCCACGTGAACTTTGATTTTTTTAAGCCTGTAGCATAATTTTGTCTGTTCAACAATTTACACTATATATATAGACTAGATCCGATGACCTACGTAAGAGAAGCCGCATTCAATGTTAAAGTACCTTTTTAACTACAATAACTTTTCTTTGTATATATAAATTATTTTTAAAAAAAATAAATCCAGACTGCACGCTAACAAACTACTGGTTAAAGTAAGAACTAAATGCGAATTATGACACCGCGACACGTCAATGAATGAATGAATAAGATTATGCGGTTTCTTATAAAATTCTAAAAGCTAATATCTTACGACAGTAAAGGTCAGTTTCGATGAATTAAACTATTAATGTTAATCACAATAAAGCTTTTTATCTTTCAGTAATTCGATTTTGAATCCAATGACTGACTTCTACGTGATGCGCGCACAAAGAAGCAATCAAAAATGTTTCTATTATTTTATTGTCTGTATAGAAATAGATAAAACCCGATGAGGTTTCTAATTCTCTTGAAAAATCAAGTTGCAGCGTTGGATCTGCATTGGCTTCGGCGAGATTTGTAACTGATAATGATTCAACACACTGGAAACAAACATGACGGCTTTTGACTTCTTCCTTCTCCCAGGACATGTGTACAAACGTACGATCCACATGGTTGTAAATAACTTCAACAGGTTCAGCCGGACGTCGAATTATTTTCTCTTTGTGCGTTGGATAACCTTCGATGCCGCAGCGTACTTTTTTTAGTCCGCAAGCCTTCATAACTTTTTTGGCAACATCCTGATTTTCACTGTTTTTAAAGAAGCGATGCATTGCAGTGCTGTGCGCAGTCTGACAATACTCGCCCATCTGCGGCGGAAATTCATCATCCCAGTCGACTATATCATCGTCGAGCAGCACAACAACGTGACACTCATGATAGCCAAGCTGCGCTAAAGCGACTATCAAAGGTGGTAATAGATCGTCGAGAAAAGCCTCGAACTGTTGGCGTGCACCTTCGTTGCTAAGCTCATGGAGTAGACCTCCTAAATTTTGGCCGCGTACAATATTCGACAGATGGTCACATGCCTCTGTCAGTTCCCGCGCCAAAACATTCGGCGGACAACGTATAATGCGGCGCTTGTAGAACTCCAAGATGTAACGAAACACTAAATGAGAAACGCTCTCAGAAACTTCATGTTCGCCGCGATCATTCGAATGCACACCCGTACTGAATATGTTGCCCAAGCTAGTATCTGGATGTGGGGTAACACGCACCGCTTCAGTGTTGAAGCGAAAACGATCAATGAGTCGCGTTAAACGTTCCAGTGGCCCAGGACGTACACTGGCAGCTGCGCCACTACTGCTGGAAGCATGTTCGCTGTTGAATCTGTGTAATTGTCGATTAATATTATTCAGTTTGCGTAGCCGACATTCTTGAAAAAATTTTTCAATTCTGATGCTATCGTCGCTGTCCAAGTTGTTGTCCATGCCTGACATTTTTTTTAATCTAAATATGGAGTTAGCTCTCCGCTGCTACTGCTGCTTTTAGATTCATTTATACCGGACAATAACACATAATTCTACCTGACACCTCTCTCAAAGTCTTACTAGATTTTGATTTTAGTCTTTTGAGAAAGGGATTTACTTCTTAATTGCTTGCACAACCCAAAATAGCATCTTCGGATCCAAGATAAACGAAGTCCAAGCTGCGATGGCCAAGTACTTCGTCTTGTCTTAATTTACCGCTTAACCCATGAGGCGAGACTGTTTTTCATTTGAATATATTATTATTAGAGGACAACCTATAAATAGGCGGTAGATTCGTATGAAGGCCAACGTTAATGGTGGATGTAGACCATTGATACTCTATAAAAGGAAGGAGAACAAAAACAGTTACGCTTCCATAAAATTGATATCAAATGAATTTTAAATTACATCCAGACACATGCTCTGTTAGATCGGTACCTGGGCGGTCGTAATGTCAGTCACACCAATTTTACGCCACTAGCACTCTTACAGTTTGAAAGACATTTTCAGCTTTATCTCGAAAACTAACATAAAAGTTATGCTTTGCTTTGGTAAGCTTCCTATTTGTGTTCTTTTTTTGTAAACGTGAGGTATCGGCGGGAATGAAATTTTCAAGTCGAATTTTACAATATTTGTTTTATCAAGATTTATAATTGATGCCGCGTGCTTTGCTAAGTTGTGTATCTCTTTTATGAGACCACGTCACAACATGCATCTAAATTGTCCTGATATCTGTTGTTAGCTTCTATCGCCTAAGATAGGCTGAAAACCTTATTAATTGTAATACATAAACACTAGCTGGCTATGGATCAAATTTGAATTGAATTAATTAGCAAAAATCTAATTTTTAAATTTTTTATCGGTCTGTCTGTCCGATTGATCCGGCTAATCTCCATAAAGGCTTATCCGATTTCAACGGGACTTTCACTTCCTTATAACTGATGTTATGTGGACTTGCTTAGGCTACATTTATTTAAAATCAGAGGGAGTGATGCCCCACCCACCATATAAGCGATAAACAAAGTTCGCCATATCGATATGGTCGATGTGGTGGAGCTTATATCTATAAAAAAAATTTAAATATATATGCTTATATCCTATAGCTCCCATAGGAACGATTATTGTTGAAGATACTTAATTCATTTTAAACAAATGTGTTAATAAGGTTTTAGTCCGATCTGGAAAGTTTCGTTAAAATCGGATCACTGTATTCAGCCACATCCTTATGGAATTTTAGTAAAGTATCATAGTATAATATCATATAATACATATATCATTCTAACAGATCAAAAACAGTTTTTCTTATGCTTATGCTTAGGTGGTTTTGCTGTCCCGTTATAAACGGATCTGATGTAAATAGTAGACGATTGAATAAGTCTTCATTTGTGGCCACACGAGAAATTTTTGTGTCTATGCTGCAAGGGAAATATTTTTATACCCTTATTTCTCGACCATCAGCTTCCTCAGATAACTCCCCAACCGACATGAACATAAATTTTATGAACGGTAGGTCGAAGGTAATACCAAGAATATGTAATTGTAAGTTCTTTGACTATGTTAAGTGCGACTGTCTTTTTCCCAACATTAATATTAAATCCTGAAGAGAGCGCTTGCAATCGTGTAGCACATCATTCAATAAGCCTGTATTTTAGCCTGTTATTTGATAAAGCAGTATTATTTAAAAATTTTCTGGCTCCTTGTTCCACTTCCACCACTTTTAGGCTTGTCGACAATCAATCCCATTTTTAATCGGAATTCTGTTTGAATTTTTTGCAAATCGATCATTTTAAAGTTCCCTTTGCAAGCATTTCCTAACATTGTTTATATCTGTGGGTCTCGCGTTGCATATATAGCAGTTTGAAGATGATTTGAAGTTAAGTCATTACAAATTTAACCATCCACCATAGTGAACACATAATGTTATATTGTGTGTCAGCAACACTAAGGGGTATGCATCACTTGCATCGACTGTCGCAAACAGTGTTAAAACAGCTCTGCAAATATTGGTGTTGCAACAATTGTTGTGTAACAGATAGATTTTTTCGAAATAAATTTCTATGTTAAATTCAAATTCGAATTCAGTGCTTTTTGAGGTTATTTATATGAAAAATTACAATATTCGGCACTTTTTGACTTTAAATGCAGGCGGCACAAAGTGTTCTCAAAACCATTACCTTACCATTTTTCGAAAGAAAGAAATTTAATTCAGAAAAAACTATAGGTCTCTGTATTTGAACTCAAAATACTTAATAATAATATAGTCACCTACCGGTTTTGTTCCATATAAAAAAATCATTTAATATTTATCAAAGTCGTGAGAAACAGTTACACAACGGAAAATTTGTTCAAATAAAAATCGAATCATAGAAATTAAAATGAAAATCGATATCGAACTCGTGAAAGCAATGATATCTTTCGGATTTCCGTTTGTGTCGGCCTATCTAGGTTTCGGTTTCGAGTTTGGGTTGCTACTGGCCATGGTCACACTTGTCGCTGTCCACGAATTGAAAGGACAGGTGATTCTGATCGTTGGCGCTACTTCATTTATGTTCCTGTATTTGCTTTGGGCCACGCACCCAGCTGACGGCAACATCGATGATATCGGTTACAATAATGGGACAAACGCTACCGTGCCACTAAAGACAAACATGCCCAGTAACGCGAACGTGGGATGGCACACCCTATTGCTCGAATATGTTGGAACGTGCTTTCTCATCTTTGGATTATGCGCATTCGACATCATTAGCTATGCAAACAGAGGAATTTCACCGTGGATTGAGCATGGAGTAAAAATTGGAATCGTGGTCCTAGCCACTGTAAGTATTTTTAACTAAACGTAATGCAAATTTTAAAACAATTTTTCTTTTTTTTGTGAAGATTCCCTACATAAAATTCAATTTAGATGAAATTGAAAAACCCTCTTTTGCTAAACATGGTGTTTTCAAACTGACATGGATGTATGCTATACCGCATATCCTGGCCATAGCCACCACACCAACTATCAAATACATACTATACGAGCACGTATACAAAGATATAATACAGATCTAAGGATCTGTGTTCATTTTATTTTTTATAGTTTTATTTAGTTTAGCGACAAAAAAAAAAATTTTTCTTTTTAAAGAATAGTTTCTTCAAGTCAAGCCAAATTTGTTGCCCATAAAGGGTAAACGCGAAAGCAGCTCATAAATATTTACTTTAAAGCAGCAGAAAACTAAAATAGTTTAAAGCGATAATAAATCTTTAAAAATTTGTTTAGAGAAAAATAATCTTTTTGACTTTTAACACACTACCAAGCCATGTGCAGAAATTTATGTTTA
>JAWNNP010003508.1:0-37953 GCA_035044805.1 Leucophenga maculata | reverse complement strand
TGAACAGAGCCAATACATAATAATATTTGTTTTGTACTTTTATAAGTTAATCATAAAATTTGAAAAACATTTTTTGTGCCGGATATAAAATAGACAAACGACTTCACTAAAGATCGCGCTTGTTTCTAATTTTAATTTTTTATATAAAAAAAGATTACTTTCATTTGCAACAACAAAGGACAGACGGACATATATATTACTAAATTGAGTCATGCCGTTGTGCTGACCAGGCATATAAATACTCTAATAATTCCCTTAGCTATTTGAGAAACCCAATATAGCCGACTGCAAGCAAATATTGTGTACATAATTGTAAGCCAGATTTTAAACTCTAATATTATATTAGTACATTACAAAAAAATCGAAACCTTTTCTAGTTTTAAGAAATCAATTTTTTTATTAGAAACAGGTGAAAATGTTTGTCAACTCTTTTCTCGCACGGTCAATCAATTCTCGTGCAGTTCATTTGACTGCAAAATAAACAAACAAATATTTTAATATATAAATCTTACAAAAACTGGTTTTCGAATGCGTATTTTTAATTTACTGCGAAAAAAATCGAATATGAGTAGTAAAGAAAATAGTAAACTTGAAGCTGATATTTCTATGTACGCGTGCTTCGCTGGAATTCTATAAGATTAGCATTAGTAAGAAATAGTACACACGCTGCAGTGACGTTCAATTCTGCGAATTACGTTAAACGGTTAAGCTATACATTTTATTAAATTATTTATTGATTCAACGTATTCGGATCGACTATATATACCGCAGCATTTGTCATGGTTGAGCATCAGTTCAAGTTGAAGCTTCTCTGAGTAAACAAACAATCCACAATGAATTTCAAGGTTATTGCTGTCCTCGCCATGATGCTGGCCACCGCTTTTGCTGCTCCACAGGCTGCATCGTCCTCATCGGCTGCTTCCGGAGGTGGAGCTGCATCCTCATCATCTGCTGCAAGTGGAAAGTAAACAGCAACAACAACGTACCTAAAATGTGAAGCTAGAATCTAAACTTTTACAAACAAAAAATTTGTATATCAATAAATTAAAAATGTTTAGAAAATAGAATCCAGTTGAATGAATTATTTGTAGAAAGATTATAAGCTTGAATAGTATCAAATTTTGTTCGCACTTCAAGTAGCAGTAAAGATAGTATGTTTTCCTTGTAGATCAGTGCCGAATAATGCCTATTGGATTTACTGTTCAAAATCCTGTATAATCCGTTTCTTTATGCATATCGAATTATACATTTCGTTTCGACGTTTTCATCAATTGGCTCAATATGACGCATTTTGAACCTAGACTCAAGACGCAACCGGCTGTAAATGTTGGTTCTTAAACAAAATCCTCTTCCTCATCACCGTCGCTTAACTTCATCGTTGAATCTTTACTCATTGGATTATTTAATGCTAGCTTACACTTTCTAGTTCCTCATCCTCCAACTACTGCTTTATTGATTCATCCTTAATCGCTTTACTCGCACCTCCACTTCCTCCTATGAGCTGCTCGAAGTGGGACACAACTAAAAAAGTCGCCGAAAATAGGCTTTCGATTTTCTTGTAAGACACCGTGGACGAAGGTTCTCATCAGATTCACTGTCGCTCTCGCTGCACTTCTCCTCACTGCTACTACTCGATGAACCAGATTTATTTTTGTCCATTAACTTCTTGACACAAATCAGTTCGGCAAATTTTCTTCCTCAGCAGCACTTGAGTCGATTAGCCTCGATTCTTTCGTTTCGGAAATACCATTTCAGTTGCTACTTCAGGCGAACATTAGCCGCTGGTATGGATATCCCAGCTAAATTTTCCAGCAGATTATTGTCCAAAATCTCGTGCATCTTGCTCTGCTGCTGCACATATTTGGCGGACAGCTGTATTTATGCAGTGCGCACCGAAAGCTTAAGCGTCACCGGCGTATTGGGTGCAACTTTCTGCGAATCCTGCATATATGATCATTCGGGTTTGCTGCTTTGACTGTATGTGTTATGTTAAAATTGTCGTCGTTTTCATCATCTCAGTCGGTTATGGAATCCCTGTAGCCTTTGTATTCGTCCTCCTTATAGGCGGCCATACCTTTGAGGTTACCTGCATGTCCCGTCTGGCCACTGCCGCTGCTCTTTCCGCTGCCTTAAGCGTGTCCTTGCCACGAAAATGTGGCTCCATGAATTCGTCAATAGCTTTGGTCTCCTTGAGTTTTTGTAGCCAAACCTCATTAAGCTGATCCATTGCACTCGAATAGCAACCGGCCATGTTGAATTCTCGCCTAAATGACTGCATTAAGCTGTCCATCACTTGCAAGCAGACATCGCCGATGACATTTTTATAGCGCTTTGTCGATTTTCCTTATTTTTTATTATGTAAAGCCATCGAATTTTTGGATTTTTCAAGTCTTATGCACAAATTTGAAATGTTTATGAATTTTCATAATTCTTTTCAATGGGAAGAGTTTGAGATGTTAATATTTTGTGAAGTAACGAGCTGGTTACTGTAATGCTTCTTCACTGTGAGTTTTTGGTGTTGTTAACATCAATTTAATGTATCAGTTAAGTTGACGCATCAAACAACTTCAAAACGTATGCAGTCGAGTGTACACGACTTCGAGTTACCCCCATTGAACCTTAAGTTTGTATGAGGGACATACTTGGATCTGGCTCCTTTTATTATGATATATGTTTAAGAGACACACACTTTGTCGTTTTAAGCTTAGATACGGAAGGAAAGGGGGCAGATTTTTTCATTCTATTGGTCCGATATGGAACTATGAGGAACTATAACATTAGCACTTTCGCTGAAAAAATAAACAATTGAAGCAGGTTGGCATGGTTAGTCCATTCTGCTTAAAATTCAAGAATCTTTTCCTTACAGTCTTCAACATCTCGTTAATCACTCAGACAGAAAGACTGATAGACAGACATATTTACATTGATTCGAAAGAACAAAAGATTTGTATAACTTTTTTAATACTTCAATGAGATGATATTGAACCCTTATTTAAAAATGATGACTCTTCTTTTTCACAAAAATAAATTAATGTATAAAGTGAAACATGCTGTGAAATATTCATAGCATATAAAAAGCTGACCACAAACAACATCGCGTTATATGTATATAGCATCCTGTTCGAAGTACTCTAATTAGAAATGAACGCACAGACAAGTATCACAATTCACTTGTCAACCGCAAGAATTTTTTGTACATATATTGAGGCGTTTTCATTGTCTCCAACACAGTTCGAGTAGAAGCTTTGCTAAGTAAACAACAAAAGAAAGAAGTTCAAAATGAAGTTCCTGATCGCTTTTGCTTTGCTGATTGCCGCAGTTGCTGCTATGCCGCACTATGACATTACTACCACTTCTGATGATGGATTTGATGTCACTTCTACAGTTGGTCCTGATGACTTCAGTACAACTTTTGGTCCTGATGTCTTTACTACAACTTTTGGCCGCGCCACTACAACTTTTGGTCCTGACACAATATAAGCATTCAATTAAATTTTCGAATACGAAATCAAAATATGTATATTTTTTTTTACGTCTCAAGCTCTTGCAAAAAAAAAAAAAAACATGCAACAAATTGTGTCATTGGTAATATACATACATATATGAAGCTATACATACATATCTGTAAATATATGATTCAAACAAGTTAGTTCAGCGAATTTACTTACTCAGATGGTCTGGATTATGTCAACCTCATTGAAGAGCTCACATAGCTCGTGTTTCATACGTGATCTAAACTCGTCGTCGAGTCATAATATGACCAAAAATCATCCGGAATTCTCTACAACACTTTCAACGCTGTTTCATCTGATTCAATCACGGTTCATGCCTCTTCGCTATATAGAATAACCGTGAGTATCAGCGTCTTGTTGATCTTGATTTTCATCTTTCGAGAGAGGGCTCTACTTCTAAATTGCTTGCTCAGAATAGCTCAAAATAGCGTTTATTTGCAAACGTGATTCTTCGTCTGATCTCCAGGCTGATATTGAAATTTGTATACAATATTGAGTGTTTGTTGAAATTCTCCATCGTCACAGACCGTTCAAGCTGCGATGACAGAGTGCGATAAGACACCAAGTACTTCGTCTTGTTCTTAAGAACCGCGAGATCCATGAGTCGTGACTCTTATCAATCTCCGAGAACGCTTTGCTGACTCGCCGTTTTTGAGTACCGATGATATCAATATCATCCGCTTACGTTAGCAGGATCGTTTCTTTTTAGAAGATCGAGGCCGATATGTTCGGTATATCGAGCTCCTGGAGGTTCCTGGTTGCTCGGCAAAAAACGGAAATGAATATCCGAAACAACATTGTCTTTCTAGCTACAAAGCTTAATAACTTTACGAATTAAATATATTTTTCTAGTACTTTTACATTCACAATTCTATGTTTTTAAATGTACAAATTTAATTCAAGCTCTGCAATAATTCATGTAAATCGCAAAAAACCTACTAGAATTAAAATAATCTGGATCTAGACTCAGTAGTCATCATCATTTGCGCTCAGTTTATATTTATATATTTATTGTGGTCTCCAATGACTAATTCAGGGTAATGAATATATAAGTGTACAAGACAAATTATATGTAATTTAAAATTAATAAATGTAATAAAACCATAATAAATCTTCAATCAAAACCCTAAACAACATATAATTAATAACTAACTAAGCTGCCTGTTTTACTAAACTCGATTGATGACTAAATAATAGGCCGTTCAAGTAGTGTGATTTGTTGCCAATAAAGACTTTATTATAACCGCAAAAATAACTAACGTATATAGAAAATTGCTGCATAAAAACTCTACGCAAATGATTCAAATCGTTTGAACCACAAAAGCGAATCTATCATAAAATTATTCTAATTAATGAGTACAATTGATTCACTTTATTGCTAATAGACTGGAAATAATTTCTTACTAAAAGTGATTAAATGCAAATATTTAACAGAATTTTATTAAAATTCGAATTCCTTCTAAAATGTAACAAAGGAAATAAATTGCAACATCTCAGCAAATAAATTCAAAGAATATCAGCGCAATTCTAAGATATTAAATCCATTCTATGAATTAAGAAATCAGTCGCAGGGTTTTTAATTGAAACATTGGTATAATTGTTTGCCACCTCTTTTCTCCTTCAGTCAATTAATTCTCATGTACTTCATTTAACTGCAATATAAACAAATAAACAGACAAAGATTTTAATATATTATTCTAAAATATAAAAATCTGGTTTTCAAATGCGTATTTTGATGTAGTAAAGCTGAAACTGATAATTCTATGACGCGTATTTCACTGGATTTTCTCAAGCTTAGCATAGCAAGCAGCAGCAACATTCAATTCTGCGAATCACTGAAAGTATTTGAATCGACTATATATACCGCAGCGTTTGCATATGATTCGATACATCAGTTCAAGTTGAAGCTTCTCTGAGTAAACAATCAATCCAAAATGAATTTCAAAGTTATTGCTGTACTCGCCATGATGCTGGCCACCGCCTTTGCTGCTCCTGCGCCTCAGTGTGCTGCGTCATCCTCGGCTGCTGCTTCTGGTAATGGAGCCGCTGCATCGTCATCCGCGGCATGTGGATAGTAAACTGCAGCAACGGAATAAAATCCAAAGCTTTACTCTAAACATTTACCTCAAATTAATTTGTTTTTAATAAAATAAAAATGTTTTCTAAATTCATTTAAAGAAAACCTAAAACTAAAAATGGCTGGTTTTTTTTTTTAGTGGAAACCAAGCTTGGTTTGTAATTGTCATCATCTGCACCGAAGCAAAATATTTTCGAATCAATTTTTAATTAGAGTCTATTTACAAAGCACATAACATCAAGGTGATGGTTAGTGGATCACGGATGGTTAGTGGAACAGATCGAGTATATGTGGGACACAGTAATTGGGAATAACTGAGCAGTCATACCAGTATCATGCAAACTAAAATAACATTATATCATTTGAGATATTTGTATTCTATTCAGATAGTCAGACGGCATTGAAAACACTTGATGCTAACTCCGTCAATCTGACAATAGCCGCCAAAGCCCTAATCTGCTGAAAGCAAATATGCTGAAAAGCTTGTCAGATTTGAAGAGGCTAGAAGGCAACCAATATTAGATCCAAAACCTTTTTCTGATATTGAAAAGCGCTTTACATCGATGTTGTTCAGGAGAAAAATATTGCTTCAGCTACTCTACACTGCTTCTCTCTTATTTTTGTAAAGTTCGTCAATAAATGTTTTTTACTACAAATTTCCTATTTTCTTTCTTTGAAAAAATACAAAATTATGCTCGAGGATAGCTGGCTATGACCTTGGTCCTACATAACAAAACTGAGTGCATATAATTGTACAATGAGGACAACCGCTTCAATTGTGAGGCAATAGCTGAAAGTAGGCATCAAAGATGGGCTATCATTGCATTACTGAATAGTCGAATGAGTGAAACCAATCACCAATCATACATTAAATGTTACATGATTATTATTATAAAGGTGGTGACTTATGAACAAAGGATTTTTTTTACTAAAGATCATATTCTGGAATCATGTTCTGCAAGATACGCAAGATACGTTTCTAGCTAAAGAAACAACAACAATAATCATTTTTCGTACAAAAACTTAGAAAGGTTGGACAAAGTGATCCGATCTGGAACGAAATATATTTGACAAGGATTAACCTGATGTAGACTAAATTTGTTATTTCTAGCAAAACTTACATCAATAAATAGTTTTCATACAATAACACAGAATGAGGAGTAGTTTTGTATGTTAAGTGCAACTCAGCCACCAAATGAAGGGTGTTAGTGTGTTCATTTAAAACTATTTATCTGAAGAATAAAAGAAGAGAATCTAAATATTGAGCATATTTAGATTCTCTTATTTATTCTTAAATTAAATAGTATTCAATGAACGTGCTTATAGTCCAAAAGATTTAATTTTTTATATGGACAGCCAGACAGAAGGACATATCTATTCGGCTAAAAATGTTGCTGCTAATCAAGTATATATGGTATACACTTTATAGGGTCTGTTCCGCTTCCTTCTTGCACAAAGTATACCCAATTTCTCTATGGAAACAAGGAATTAAAAATAATATATAAGCTAAGATACCCAATACATGCTTCGTTAGAGTTCGTAATCGATTTCGAAGTAGTACATTTTTTTTGCAAATTTATTTTAATTTTTTTTAAGTTTCATCACTGAAATGATTTTCACCACAAAATAGCTAAAAATCTATGCACCAATGCAAGAGGGAATACTCATCCAGAACCAAAATATGAGACTATAATACCTATAGAAAATATGTCTCTGGATGTCTGCCAGTGATATTTTTTAGCACAAAGACAAATTGTCAAAATTTTTAAAAGTAGATGTTGTTGGTACTCAAATTTTTCACACATTGTGTGGGCGCTTTCTAGTTCCATTCGAATATATAATAATATAAAACATACCTAAGGGGCCACGACATTTAAATCCCAAAATAGCAACACTTCGTGGTATTAAAACAACACAAAATAGGCTCAAATTTGTTTGATCTTGCAGCCGAACATCCCATACCTCATTGACTTCGCAAAATAACTCGTAAAGTTTGTAGTCTAACATTCTGCTTGAAGGCTCTATCATTTATAATCTCTTAGTTCATATGAACATGTTTATATCGGCTCGATTATTGTTTGGGATCTACCCCCTTTTTGGTGGTTTTATTACAATAAATTTAAGCTATATCAAATTTGGAATTAAGAATAATAACAGAGTTTTATCATGAACGAATTTTTGCATACCAAGAAAAGAGGAACGGATTTGTATGGGGTTAAATCTGTAAGTGGTCCGGTCTAGTCGAATCAGAATAGTATACGCTGTAGATTTGAGCTTGGTACAGAATGACTATAATTTTGATAACAACGGTAGGCAAATGCTGCACATGTATTCGTTGAACTAAATAATTGTTTGTTGTAGAATAAATTATTTATTAAATGTTTATAAATGATTGAAAGCGAATCGCAAACGTTTTTGCTTCTTGGAAATTTGCTGAAAGTAGTCTCATTTGAATCTGTGAATTAATATATACAAATAAATTTAATAAATCTGTGATATGCATTCTGTAGGCGTCAACTGCGACTATTTTTTTGTATATATATTGAGGCGTTTTCAGTATTTCTACAACAGTTCGAGTTACAGCTTGGCTTAGTAAACAACCAAACAAAAATATTCAATATGAAGTTCCTGATCGCTTTTGCTTTGCTGATTGTCGCAGTTGCTGCTGTGCCGCAGGGTGCCTTCTCTGGTGCTAGTGCCGGTGGTGTTGGTGCCTCATCTGCAGCTGGTCCTGGTGGCGCCTTCAGTTCTGCTAATCCAGGTCCTGGCGGTTTTGGTATTGGCAGCAGTGTTAGCTCTGGTCCTGGCGGCCGTGCTGTCGGTTCCACATTTGTCGCGCCCGGCGATGGAACTGTTCGCGTCAGAGAATATGGTTTCTAAAAATTGATTGTATAACGAAATTCAAAGCTTTAAATAAAATAAAATAGTATTTAGAGACAACATGAAAATTATTTTTAGTTTAATTTCCCAAAAACAATAAGTTCACAGACAAACTTAAATATTGAGTGTAGTTCGGTAGATGGAATGCTTAAGCATTGCAGATCGATTTATTATAGACATTCAGATCTCAGCGTTTATACGAACGCTCGAAAGAACGGACAGATAAACGATAGTGTTTTGCTGATGATCATCAATGTGTTCTGTATTGATTGCATAGAACAGATTTAAATGGAGCTATCGCTACTACTTATTCAACATGGACATATTTGGAATATTTTAATAAAAACGAAGAAAGAAATGCCAATTTGGGCGTTTATAGGTATAATGAATTACAAACGTTGCTGCATATATTTCTAGCCTGAGCAACAAAACATTTTGCCAGATGCAATCTGATGTCTCCATCGTAAAAGCTGACATTTTTTAGGCCTAACTTACTCTGAACACTTTGGCTTAGCAGCGCAATTTGGTTTCTTTACAGGCACCTGAAAAATTCACCAATCAACTTAAATCAACTTTTTGTGATGTTTGTTGGCCGCTGCGAAAAACTGGGACAATGAATTCAATCGTGGCCGCAGTTCGCTCACCGACAAATTTCATGAACGTCGTCCAAAATCGGTCATTATGCCAGAAAACATCGATGCTGTGTGTGAACTGACAATGCAGGATCATCATGTGACATACCGTGAGATTGAGGCATCCCTGGGCATTAGTATGACATACAATAATACATGAAGACTTGGTCGTCAGAAAGGTTTGTTCGCGTTGGATACTGCACAATCGCTCAAAAGAAGGCTCGTGTCGATTAGAGCAAGCAAATGCTGAAGAAATTTAGGCGAGGTGCGTAAAAAAAGTCAACTCAATTGTGACAGGTGATGAAACGTGGAAATGAGCCCGAAACAAAACAGCATTCGACCGTCTGGGTCTTTCAAGACTGGCGAAATCCAACAAAAGTTACTCGCTCGCGCAGCACATCGAAGCAAATGATCACATGTATCTTCTCGAAATCCTGACATGTTGCAACCGTACCGCTTGTGGAAAGAAGGACGGTCAACTCTGAATGCTATACAACCATTTCTTTGCCTGAAGTGTTTGATGAACTGAGCAAATCCAACCGACGAAGGCGAAACATACTTAGTCACGATAATGCAAGCTCTTACACTTCGGCCGTAACAAATGAGTTTTTAAACGCTCAAAAAATTAATGGGTCATCCGGCGTACAGCCCTGTCTTGGCATCAAATGACTTCTTTCTCTTCCCTCGCATCAAAAATAAACTGCGCGGACATCGGTTTTCAACTCACGAAGAAGCTGTTGATGCCATATTTTGGAGATAGCTCTTTTGGAGTCGATCTTAATGGTGAATATTTGTAGCAATCGTAATATAATAAAAAAAATAAAACAATTTTTTCCAAAATGTAAGAAATGTAAAGAAAGGGCTTATGACTTTTTATAGGTATTACCTATTAGAGATGGGTGAGCATGCTTATTATATACTATGAGGGAATAAAAGCAATTATATATGAAAACTTGATGGATCTATATTCTATTGCTTTCAGGATCCCAATGCTCATACAGTTACACAGTTAGACCGCCTATGTGATTTTATGAAACATGAAGACATAACAAATTGTGTTACTCAGAAGCCCCTAAATATTTTCATAGATATAAATTGAGAAATTTTTCGATTAAAACACCCACAACTCTCCATACATAAAACCTTTTTTCTATTGTATGCATACGCTTCAAGGCAGCAACGAAGTTTTTTTTCTGTAGCAAGGTATGTTGTTGATATGTCATAATGTATCTAACATAGCAAAGGAAGTAGCGGTCACCGTATGAAGTATATACACCCTGCCAAGAATAGATTTACAGCCAATAGAATAACGAAATTTCAATGCATTATCAATGAGGGATTGCCAATGCTCTAAAACGGTTGCATATTATAAAGATAAACTTGCAACAGTGTGGCAACTACATAGTAAATAGTACGAGCTTAGTCACGTCAAATCTTATTGTTGTCTCTACTACTTTCTCTAAGTGACAAACCCAATGTACTCGACTGCAAACGAATTGTGTGTACATAATTTCAAGGCAGACGCTAAATTCTAAGAATATCAGAAATTGAAACCATTTCTAGTAGAAAATTAATCGCAGGTTTTTTATTAGAAACAGGTGTAAATGGTTGTCAACTATTTTCTCTCTGGCTCATTCAATTCTCGTGCAATTCATTTGACAAACAGACAAAGATTTTAATACATAAATATACAAAAACTGGTTTTCAAATGCGTATTTTGAATTTACTGCGAAAAAATTCTAATATGGATTGTAAACAAAATAGTAAACCAGAAGCTGATATTTCTAAGTCGCGTGTTTCACTGGAATTCTACATGATTAGCGTTAAATAAAAAAGAGTATTGAAGCTGCAGCAATGTTCAATTCTACGAATCACGTTCAAAGGTTTAACTATATATAAATTACTAATTGACTCAAAGTATTCGAATCGACTATATATACCGCAGCATATGCAATGATCGAGCATCAGTTCAAGTTGAAGCTTCTCTGAGTAAACAAACAATCCAAAATGAATTTCAAAGTTATTGCTGTCCTCGCCATGATGTTGGCCACCGCTTTTGCTGCTCCACAGGCTGCGTCGTCGTCATCGGCTGCTTCTGGAGGTGGTGCAGCTTCATCCTCATCTGCTGCTTCAGGAAAATAAACAACAGCAACAGGCTAAAATCTAATCCGTAATCTAAACTGCTTACTTTAATAATTTGTTTTAATTGAAAAAAGAAAAATGTTTGGGAAATATGTTCAAATTTAAATAAACTATTTGTAAATATGAAATACGAAAATGGTTTTTATTTTAGTATAGTTTATAGTATTATAGAAGCGCTAATAGTCCTGATATGCACATATATATACACGTAGGTCTAGCAATGCTAAACATTTTCTTTCAATTTCCAATACAAAGCTATGCAGTTGTTACTTTAGAATTCTAAGCAGCAACCATATACGCTTAATTTAAGCATGAGAAATATTACCGAAGAAATAAAAAAGTTTTAGTCGATTCAACAAGACAGTATTTTATGAGCCTTAGAAATGCTGCAGCTTGGCGGTTGATAAGATCTCCGACCCTCGATATCGGGAGTTCTTTTCAATATCTCTATTGAGTATGATACACACTTGTCAGGGCTTATAGCGATATTCCATCTACAAATCTTTTTAAATACATCTGAAGGAGATCTGTAGCAGTGTAAATAGATTTCCAGATGATATGATGAAATTACTCATACTAACGGTATAAGATTTGTGATATATGCAAGTTCTAGAAGAAAGATAAAAAATCAAGAAAATTCACCCTCTTAACCCGGTTAAGAAAGCCTAACGCCTAAATTTTTGACGCTCATGTCTTCTGGACTTCGAAGTCAATTTGACGAAAAAAATATTATTTTGTAAGCCAACGATGCCTAGAGATAATATTTTAATGACCTCCGCATAAAATAACGCATAAGCTGCTAAGAATTGGGCTTACTTACGCCGTGTTATGACGAAAACCATTCTGTGTTTTTTTTTTTTCTTATTTGGGTTGTTACCAGTAAACATAAATAAAAAAAAAAAATTTCAGCACAGAGGACTTAAAAAGATTTTATTATGTTAAAGGATTCTCTCAAATGAGTTCTTCCAGGAAGAACTAGTACTAATACAAACGTAACTGTTCCTTCGAGTAGGTTCATTATTCTGGAGACTTCCTTCTTGAGTTACTTAAGCCTAGAAACTATGTCAATAAATATATATCTGGGTTACGATAGGAGTACATATAATAATGTTTGCATTTTATTATTCTCACTATACATCCTTAGTTCTTATCCCCTTTGAGATATGTCGTTTCAAACTATCAGACAGATGGAAAATCAAACAGACATAACTATATTGAGCAAGCTTTTGATATTGATAAAGAATACACAGAGTCTCCCAAAAACATTTCATTAAATTTTACCTTTTGATAGCAGATGTTAAGGACAGAACTGGGCTGATTATCTTATTTGAACGAATGACAATGCGCAGCACGTATGGTTAACATGGAAGACCATACTTGATTGGCGAACGAGGAAATAGAGGGCGACCGTGCATTAAATTATTATTATTAGGTAGTAGGCACTGCGACCTTTACAGGTTTATTGTGCCCTTTGATAAAGAGAAACGAAATATGTTTAAAATTCTAAATTCAATAAATTTATTTCACTGTTTACAAGCAACCAATACTATTTTCATTTTAAAGCTTTCATTCTAAGATATTTAAAATAAACTGCGTTCTATAATTAAAGAGAATATTCTCTGACGCGTACAGTTCCATCACCAGGAGCAACGACTGTGGATCCAACAACACGACCGCCAGGACCAGAGCTAATGCTGCTACCTGCACCAACACCGCCAGGACCAGGATTGACAGCACTGAAGGCGCCACCAGGACCAGCTGCAGAAGCGGCACCAACACCACCGGCACTAGCACCAGAGAAGGCACCTTGTGGCACAGCAGCAACTGCTACAATCAGCAAAGCAAAAGCGATGAGGAACTTCATTTTGAATTTATTTTGTTTTGTTGTTTGCTGAGGTAAGCTGCAACTTGAACTGTGCTGGAAATATTGAAAACGCTTCAATATATACAAAACAACGCCACCGTTGACGCCAACTGCACGCATATAGCAAGTTCATTATCTCTGTAAGCGTTTTATGATTCAAAGAATCGAACGAAATAGCAAACGTGTCTTCGCTCATTTTTAATTAGAAAACTTCGTATAAGTTTCTATTTAGCGATATTTGTTGCGGTCAGTTTTAATTGTCTTGTGAACATTTAACAGCAAAGTCAATGGTTTACTTGCACAAAATATAGCGCACCTATTTGTAAAAAGAAAAAACTATAAACAATTGCCTGCACTTATGTTCTGCATCATTTTGAACTCTACAGCGTATTAAGAAGTCGTTCAATTTTGTGTATATTCAGTTGTGGTTTCGCTTTATACTAGTAATTGCAAAATTCTTTGGAAAAGAGCGTTTTTTTTTAAATATATAAAATTTAAAGCAATGGTTCCCGGCTTAGCACAGAACTTTTACTGCACTTGCCATTATTTTATACTAAGACGTTTATTACGAATTATTAAAACAAACCCAATATAGTCTACTACAAACAAAGATTTTGTAGATAAGTTCAAGCTAGACGCTTAATTCTAAGAGTATCAGTACAATAGTAAGAAATTAAATCAATTTCTAGTGCTAAGAAATCAATCGCAAGTTTTTCAATAGAAGGACGTGCAAACATTTGTTATCTCTTTTCACTCTCAGTCAATCATTTTGCATGCATTTCATATGACTGCAGTATAAACAAAAGAGCTAAGAATTTATTACACATAAATCTAAATAAAACTAGTTTCCAGATGCGTATTTTACTACGAAAATATTCTAATATGAATAGTAAACAAAGTAGTAAACCTGAAGCTGATATTCTCAGGTCGCGTGTTTCGCTGGAAGTCTACAAGATTAGCATAAAAAAAAATGCATTAACCACGCTGCAGCTTTGTTCAATTCTGCGAATCACGTTTAACGGTTTAGCTATATATAAAATATATATTAATAATATATTAATATAAACATAAATTACTAATCGACTCAATGTATTCGAAACGACTATATATACCGCAGCATTTGCAATGATCGGCTATCAGTTCAAGTTGAAGCTTCTCTGAGTAAACAATCAATCCACAATGAATTTCAAGGTTATTGCTGTCCTCGCCATGATGCTGGCCACCGCTTTTGCTGCTCCACAGGCGGCGTCGTCCTCATCGGCTGCATCAGGAGGTGGAGCTGCATCCTCATCATCTGCTGCAAGTGGAAAGTAAACAACAACAACAACGACCTAGAATGTGAAACTAGAATCTAAACTTTAAACAACAAAAAATTTTTATATAATAAATTAAAAATGTTTAGAAAATAGAATCAAATTGGATGAATTATTTTTAGAAAGATCATGAACATGAATAGCATAACAAATTATATCACATACCAAGTAGATGTGGAGATAGATGTTTTCCTAGAAGAACAGCGCCGAAGAACGCCTATTGGGTTAACATATCGAAAATGACCTCGTTCCTATATACATATCGGATTATACACTTCGTTTCGACATTTTCATCAAATGGCTTAATATGGCGCGATTTGAACATAAACTTAAGAGGCAACAGGCTGTGAATTTTGGTTTTTATACAATATCCTCTCCAGCGTTGTGTTGCATTTCTCATATTTTTAGTACATCAACAAGCAAATCTGTCGGATTTGTGTGTCTAAAAAATTTTAAATAATTGACGTGAAGAGTTTATTCCAATAAAAATTCAGTGTGTATTGCGCATTATCGCCTGGTAGCATCACAGTTACTCGATGATGTTGAAGGTGTGGAGAGTAGCGTCATTGCGCAGTTCAATGATCTTATAACAAAAAAACACTTTCTGATCTCCAATTAAAAATTTTGAACTGGATGATATGTGGTTGAATCAATATGGCGCCTCAAGCAACGCAGCACGACAGATTATGGCTTCATTGCGCGAAAAATTTCCAGAGCAAGTACATAGTTTCATGTTTCGGTGAAGTCGATTGGTCACCGATAATATGAAATTTGACACCATTATATTTTAAATCAACCTGATAAGTCTGAAACTTAGGATAACTTAAAAGCCAATAACCGTCTAATGTATGTAAAGGGTATCAGAAGAAATTTTGGCTGTGATATTGATCAAGATTTTGTATACTTTATGAAATACTTTGTTATATATGTGACCGCCTGGATATCGTAACATGCGAACATTTTAAAGTAATTTTCTAATTTTCCCCACCCTGACAACGCTTTGTGTGTTAGATAGCGTCGCCATGCAAAGACGGACAATCTTTGCCGGGATACCTAGTGCAGACAGGGCGTCGAAGAACTTCGCTCTTATCGGCGTGTCGAAAGCGATTTGTAATCGACAAATAGGTGGTGAGTGCCTTTGTTGAACTCACGGATCTTTTCCAAGATTTGGCGTAATGTGCATATTTGGTCACTGGTCGACCTTTTAGGTCTGAAGCCACACTGATATCGTCCTATCAGTGAGTCGGTATATGGCTTCAGCCTATTACACAATACGCCCGACAGAGTCTTATATCCAACGGAAAAAAGGCTTATTCCGCGGTAGTTGGCGCAAACAGCGGGGTCTTAAAGATAGGACAGAGAACACTGAGATTCCAGTCCAGGCATAAAATCTGGTGCATACTCCTAACCAACTCTTCGCCGCCGGTCTTAAATAACTCTGCTGGCAGCCCATCAGAGCCTGCCGATTTGTTAATTTTCAGCTTTTTAATAACTGAATCGACCTCGTTATAGTCCGGTGGCTCTACAATAGTGCCATCATTGACTGGTGGTTCTGGTGTCATTTCTCTTTCGGCGGAATTGTGCGCTTCATCGCCTCAGAGTAGGTTGGAGAAATGACTCCTCCAAAATCTCAGTGATTCCTGTTCATCCCTTACCTGATTTCCATTTTCATCCTTACAGAAAGTTACTCCGGGTTTAAAATCTTCAGCCAGACGCTTGACCTTTTAATACTGATAGGAAGCGTTCTTCTCTGCAGTAGCATTGCGACACTCCTCGTCGTAGCAAGAATTCTTCACAGGTTTTGTATAACCATTGACATCCTTGGCAGCTCTATCCATGGAGCGAATGATATGCTTCCACTGCTCACATATATCTCGAGAAGACGGAGAGGTTTACCGGAGCAGTCGGGAGAGTGTGTTTGGAAAGGCTGCGGCGGCCTGTTCTGATTGCAACTTGCCGACGTCTAGCTTTCGTTGTATGTGCGGCGTGCACTACCCTGAGCCTGCGACAAGATAGTGGTCCGAGTCAATGTTGGGACCACGTAACGTTCGCACGTCCAACACGCTCGATGCGTGCCTTCCGTCAATCAGAACATGATCAATTTGGTTGCTTGTTATTTGAGCAGGACTCAGCCATGTAGCCTTGTGGATGTTAAGATGTTGAAATCTGGTACTACTAACTACCATGTTCCGACCTGCGGCGAAATCGATTAGCCTCTCTCCATTATTGGAGGTAGTGTCGTGAAGCCTAAATTTTCTGACGGTTGGGCCAAAGATTCCTTCCTTCCTAATCTTGGCGTTGAAATCGCCAAGCACGATTTTGACATCGTGTTTGGGACAGCGCTCGTACAGGCGTTCCAAGCGCTCATAGAACTCATCTTAAGCATCGCCGTCTTTCTCTTCCGTTAGCTACTTGGTATGTGATGAAAATTGTGATACTATTCATGTTCATGATCTTTCTACAAATAATTCATTCAACTGGATTCTATTTTCTAAACATTTTTAATTTATTATATACAAATTTTTTGTTTGTAAAAGTTTAGATTCTAGCTTCACATTTTAGGTCGTTGTTGTTGTTGTTTACTTTCCACTTGCAGCAGATGATGAGGATGCAGCTCCACCTCCGGAGGCAGCTGATGAGGATGACGCAGCCTGAGGATTAGCAAATGCGGTGGCCAGCATCATGGCGAGGACAGCAATAACCTTGAAATTCATTTTGGATTGTTTGTTTACTCAGAGAAGCTTCAACTTGAACTGATACTCGATCATTGCAAATGCTGCGGTATATATAGTCGATCCGAATACGTTGAATCAATAAATAATTTAATAAAATGTATAGCTTAACCGTTTAACGTAATTCGCAGAATTGAACGTCACTGCAGCGTGTGTACTATTTCTTACTAATGCTAATCTTGTAGAATTCCGGCGAAACACGCGACATAAACATATCAGCTCTGGTTTTCTATTTTCTTTACTACTCATATTCGATTTTTTTCGCAGTAAATTAAAAATACGCATTCGAAAACCAGTTTTTGAAGATTTATATATTAAAATATTTGTTTGTTTATTTTGCAGTCAAATGAACTGCACGAGAATTGATTGACCGTGCGAGAAAAGAGTTGACAAACATTTTCACCTGTTTCTTATAAAAAAATTGATTTCTTAAAACTAGAAAAGGTTTCGATTTTTTTGTAATGTACTAATATAATATTAGAGTTTAAAATCTGGCTTACAATTATGTACACAATATTTGCTTGCAGTCGGCTATATTGGGTTTCTCAAATAGCTAAGGAATTATTAGAGTATTTATATGCCTGGTCAGCACAACGGCATGACTCAATTTAGTAATATATATGTCCGTCTGTCCTTTGTTGTTGCAAATGAAAGTAATCTTTTTTTATATAAAAAATTAAATTAGAAACAAGCGCGATCTTTAGTGAAGTCGTTTGTCTATTTTATATCCGGCACAAAAAATGTTTTTCAAATTTTATGATTAACTACATTAAAAGTACAAAACAAATATTATTATGTATTGGCTCTGTGCAGAGAAAATTTCTCTGGATTTTATGAACCGAAACAGTGTAATTGAAAAGTGACAACAATAAATGTATTTAATATCAAGCGATAGAGATAAAATGCGTTTCTATAAAGTTTCGCTGTCCTACATCTGCTCTTTGTGCTATGGTTCGTACGACCACACTTTATCGTCATAAGTGGGCCCTTGCGCGAGAGAGATAGATAGAGAGAAAGGGAGGGATTAGTTGATTGCATCTTTAGGTCATCAACAAATGGACGAGATCTATGTAGAATGTAATATAATCCATTTTGTAAAAATATATAACAGAAACAAAGAATTTTTTATTGAATCTAACAACTTTCTTTATTAAAATGTTACTTCAAGTGATTATATTTCTCCTCTCTCTGTTTACCATCTCCATAGTTTTTCATATCATTCTCTTTCTTAATTTTATAATAAAAAATTAGTTAAAGAAAAGTGTGTGAAGATAAAAAATTTGACGTCTCGTTGACCTTTTAAGTTCGTTTATTACGTATTACTCAAGGCTTCTGCGAGGAATTCATTACGTATACGTAACGTAGGTTGTTACAAAAACGAGAGAGTGAGTAAAATTAAAAAATTGCGTTGCGTATACGTAACGTAGTATCTTATGTACAGAAAATTAATATGTATTGAAGTGGGTGTGTTCCTCCAACTTATCCTATTTTGGTGTTTGTGTACAAATAATTGTATTGAATTATCATAAATTGGAGTATGTTCCTTATAGATATACGCTTTTCATATCTAATAATAACCATTGCAAGTAAATTAATGAGTCACAATACATTTTTTGCCCTAACCGCTTAAAGTAAGATGCGTGTAACGATCAGAGAATCAATAAACCAAGACCGCAAAATTATTTTTGATATTATTTTCTGTATGTCTGTAAGGTTTGACCTTCTCTATTATTACTAACGAATCATCAGAGTTATTTAAAAAATAATCAACCTACGACATATATTTAACCCTCGGCTTATGGGGACATTATAGGTTTATTCTAGGTACATTCATCACAATTTTAAAATCCCGAGAAGTTTGTTTTGTATTACTTTTTATCCTTGATACTTTAAAACGAATTTCACAAAATGGCTTAAGTCATCGCTCCTAATTTGATCATAGGGCGAAAATTTTGTACATTTAGAAAAATATATTTGTTAATGAAGAGCGAAAAATTTTATTTTATTCCTAAAGCCTTCAAGCTTTGTAGCTGAGTTTTAGTTAAAGTTGAATCATTCTTCTAATATTAAAGTCAATGCTTCATCAGGCGTATGTGATATAGAATGCTGCGTTACAAGCGTCTTTCTCTGCAGTCAAGTGTGCTCCACCTCGAGATACTCTGAACCTAAATATTTATGGGGTATACGTTCTTATTTCTATGTTTGAGATGTTTTATAGATATTGAGGCATAGTAATTTTTTGAAGTGTGACTGTGACAGTCTTAGTATCGAATTTTGAAAGCTGAATCTCATATAGTCTCCAAGCTCTCAAGTTTGAATCTGACACCCAGACACATATCGACTCTACTTTGAATATGCCTTAGCTTCTCTTGCTTATCCCACACAATTGCATACACAATTTCCATTCAATGTACCCTATGTGTAGAGGGTATACAAAAAGCTTCCCCAGCCAATTAGTTTTGGCTACGACCGTGTTGCATGGTATTTCGAGTCGAGAACTGCTGCATTGATACAAATGAGTGTATTGAAAAATTTCTCACTATTCTCTTGTTGAGATGAAGCACAATATATAATATTATTTCTAATCTAATTAACGAATAGTGACGCTACTTATTGCGAAAAAAGTATAAAGGAGTACTAAAACTAAATATTTCTAATAACTAGAATACATCATTCACTTTGCTATGAAATGTTCATAGCAGATTTAAAGCCGACCACAAACCATATCGCGCTATATATAGCAACTTGTTCGAAGTACTCTAATTAAAAAAGAACGCACAGACATATACACGTAATAGAATTCATTCGATTCTGCGAATCAATATGTATTACAATAATAAATATAATGAACCAACGATATGCATTCAGTTGGCGTCAACTACGACATTTTTTTGTATATATGTGGAGTCGTTTTCAGTATTTCCAGCACAGTTCAAGTTGCAGCTTACCACAGCAAACAACAAAACAAAATAAGTTCAAAATGAAATTCTTCATCGCTTTTGCTTTGCTCATTGTCGCAGTTGCTGCTGTGCCACAGGGTGTCTTCTCTGGTGCCAGTGCCGGTGGTGTTGGTGCCGCTTCTGCAGCTGGTCCTGCTGGCGCCTCCAGTGCTGCGTATCCTGGTCCTGGCGGTGTTGGTGTAGGCAGCAGCATTAGCTCTGGTCCTGGCGGTCGTGTTGCTGGATCCACAGTCGTGGCTCCTGGTGATGGAACAGTGCGCGTTACTGAATTTAGGGGTTAAATATATTTTGTAAAACGTAATTTAAATTGAACATCTTAATTTAAATTAATATTTGCTTATTTGAAGCATTGAAATAAACTTTGAAAACAGAATTTTTAAGTTATTTTGTTTATTTGTTTTTTTAAACAAAACATTGTATATAATATCCTTTTATTCAAATATTTCTTGGGTTGGTCTGTGAAAAAAGGGTTTCTTCGGTGTCAAAAAATCATTTTCCATTTTTTTGCAGAATACATCTTTAAGTTTAGACGTAACGGAAGTACAACCAGCGCCAATGATCCAATTTCAGTTGTTGGGCACCATTTTGCTCTTACGCTGATATTTACTTAAAACAAGAATATTAAACTCGGGCGTAATCGACTGTAAGAGGTCTTGTACCAGTACAGGTCGCCACTCGAATTTCTCATCCCATTGAGGATCTAAATCCTTTCCTAATAAACACATTAAATGTTTCCCTAGCTTATGCGCCACGCAGTGCAAAACGCAGTGCAAAACGAAATAATGAAAAAGGTTTTGACGAAAAGTAATTTACTTCGTCCACTTCTCATAGTGTGAAAAGAAGAAGGGAGGACGGAAGTATAATAAGCTCAGATCTTTCAAAAAATAAAATCGTCATTTGTCATCCGATTTTAATGAAGTTTTTGGATTTAAGCTAAGTGAAACATTATCTTTATACTGGCATACCTTTGTGCCGAATAAATTTTTAGCCTTGTGGGTGATTTTATGGGAAAGGGGGGAGAGGCAAAAATTGCAAATAAACTCGTGAAATTCCCGCAAAGTCCTACTGGAATGCAAAAAAGAACGAAGTCGCTGTCTATTACCGTTTCCGAGATCCTTTCATTTATACCATTATGGGGGTAACTTTGGCTCGTGTACCCACGGCACAGGGCCTAAAAATTGTTACACAAAAACCCATCATTTGGCGAATTGTACATACGAGTACTAGTCTAAAATGTGAGGGAACATCCCTATTATCTGAAACGGGCGTCCATAAGATAGCTTTGAGCTTTACGAGCTATTCGATGAAGTCCAGCGCATAAATTTTCAGCGGCTGCTCTGGGCTGGTCAGCTTATTCAAATGGATGAAACAGCTCTTCGTACTTGGCATTCAAAACAATTGGAACAAGATTACGGAAAATACCCATAAGTAGTAATACCCACAAGCTGTACCTCTTGCAACAACATTACATGATAATTAGTTGCTCTTCCTTTTTAAAAAAATAATAATTTTATTAAATTAAAACAGAGTTAAGAAAAACCAAAGAATTGCAATTATTTTCGGGAACATCCCAAGTTGATTAAACATTTAATTGACATTAATTAATACTGACTAACTGATCACACAAGCTGACTGATCTACTATACTCGATTGATGACGAAAAAAAAAAGGCCGTGCCTAGTAGCGTGCTTTTGCCAATCAACACTAACCGCAAAAATAATAACAAAGAAAATTACTTCCCAAATGATTCAAATCGTTTGAACCACAATCGCGATCATGAAACTATTTAAATTTAATTGTTCAATTTATTCCTAAAAGTCACTAAATGAAAATATTTAACAGATTTTGGCTAAATTAATTCCATCTAAAATATTACAAAGGAAATAAATTGCAAGATTTCAGCCACTAAATCTAATCGCACAAACAAAAAAAAAACTAATTTCAAAGAATATCCGCGCATTTCTAAGATATGAAACCAATTTCTAGAATTAAGAAATCAGTTGCAGGGTTTTTAATTGAAGCACGTGTAATTGCTTGCCACCTCTTTTCTCCTTCAGCCGTTCAATTCTCGTGCAGTTCATTTCACTGCAATATAAACAAATATTTTAATATATTCTTCTAAATAAGAAATCTGGTTTTCGAATGCGTATTTTGAGTAGAAAACCTGAAGCTGATAATACTATGACGCGTGTTTCGCTGGATTTTTCCAAGCTTAGCTGAGCACACTGCAGCAATATTCAATTCTGTGAATCATTTAAAGTATTTGAATCGACTATATAAAGTGCCGCATTTGATATGATTGAGCATCAGTTCAAGTTGAAGCTTATCTGAGTGAACAATCAATCCAAAATGAATTTCAAAGTTATTGCTGTACTCGCGATGATGTTGGCCACCGCATTTGCTGCACCTTCACCACAGTGTGCCGCATCTTCCTCAGCGGCTGCTTCTGGAAATGGAGCTGCTGCATCGTCATCAGCTGCCTGTGGAAAGTAAATAGCAGCAACAGGCTAAAATCCAAAGATTTACTTCAAACATTTTCCTCAAATTAGTTGGTTTCTAATAAAAGAAATATATTTTAATAAATAAATTTAAAGAAAACCTTAAAACTTTTTATTTTTTAAGATTAGATTTGTTTAGTTTAACCAAGATAGGGATAGTTTAAGCGGATAGTTAAGATAACTAAATGAGATAACTACATGTTACTACATGTTGTACTGAATTGGTGGCCCTTACGGGTCCAAATCACTCTAAATTGTTAAAAAAAAAAAAAAGAATTAAGCTCCCCTTTTAAAAGTAGCTGGTATCGTCCTTCGACCTTCAAAACAAAACTAAAAGCATATTCTACTACAATGAGGACGACTCCACGCTTTACAAAATGTGAGGCAATCAAAGATGTGCTATCACTGCATAACTGTATAGTTGAAAGAGTGAAACCTATCACCACTCATACCTATACATTATTATAAAGGTGGTGACTTATGAACAATGTATTTTTACTAAAGGTCAAACTAAAGGTCAAAACTAAAAATCTTCTTAGGTTGCCAGTTCAAAACTATTTACTTTAATACTTATACATCAATAAGGACGCTTCAGTCAAGTAGGCTCTAGTACGAGATACCCTATACACTACGATTTGTAAGATCTTGGCCTATATGGATTATTTTCTTTGAAATGTTGCAAGAAAAAACTCATATAGCTTTGACAGATTATGCGTGGAAGCTACCTCGTCTAGTGATCCAATCTGGACCTAAATGAAATATTTGATAGGGAGAAAATATTTGTTAGCAAAAAAATAACATAAATAAAATTTTTTCATCGAAATATTCAGAATAGGTTTCCATGTTAGTAAAACCCATTCTGTTTTTTCTCATCTTGTGCTTGGATCGAGCAAAAGTTTTAAAATTAATTAAAATTGCCACGTGGAAACACATCAAGCATTCATTTTCCGGAAATTTTACAATAAATGAAGAAATGTTTATGTGTGGTTCAGAATTTTGTGAACTCCCTAGAGTCGGGAGAAAAAAACAAAATTAGATGCTCGTTCTGAAAGGCAAGTAAATCGAGCAGCGTCTAATTCGTCTGTGTCGTTAAAACGACTCCAATCAGTTTCGAGCGTCAGAGTTTCCCGTTCGACTATTAAATAAATAATTGAATATGAAGAAAATAAAAATTGTTCCGAAGCTCACATCCCGTTACGAAAAGGATAGAATTGATTTCGCCTTGAAGAACATTAGCACCAACTGTAATCAGGTAAGAGTGAAAATTAAATCAAAAATAGCTAAGACAATTTTATTAATTTTTCTAATGAAAAGAAATATAACCTTGATGGTGCTGTTAGTTTTCGAGGATACTGGCATGACAAACCGTTTGTCGAAACGTAACTTTGGAGCAGGTAACGGAATGACTTGGGCTGCATTTTCTGCCGAAGTGATCTCGGAAATACAATTTGTTTCTTCTCGCATGAAAAGTGCTGACTATATTCAGGTTTTGAAGAAGACATTGGTACTATTTTTTATGTCAGGAAATTGATGTTAATGGATAATATCCCAGGATAATGCATGGATACACGTGAGCCGTGAAGCAAAAAGTTAGTTTACCTCAAAAAACATAAATGTTTTGGTATGGCCAGCCTGCGCCTGACTTAAACCCAATAGAAAACTTTGTGGGGAATACTAAAACAGCGAATTTTTAAGGATAAAAAGCAACTTAACTCAGTTAAGGAGTTTATCGACTCCATAAAGCTAGAATGAAGCAAAATTGCGTTTTTTTTTTTATCATTTCAGTAGAACATTGTGTTAGCATTCGATCATTCCTTTATAAAATATTTTAAAAATTTCATGACCTTATAAACATAGAACGCACCCTATATAGAGTGCGTTTCATAACTATAGCACAAGTATATGCGCTCAAATAATTACTTAACATTTTCAGTTGTGATCTCTAAATTACTATGAATTCTTTTAATGCAGAATTATTTTGTTATGTTTGGTAGCTGCACCCTTTTCAGAGGTCCTATTTGGATGTTTATTAAATATTTTATTTGAATTAACTAAAGATATATCAAATTTGGAATTAACAATTTTAACAATATTTTATACATAGTATTTTTTATTGCCAAGAAAAGAGGGACAGATTTATATTGGCTTACTTTTTACAGGCTGATCTAGTCAAAACAGAATAGTTTACGCTGTAGATTATTTATTCATAAATTATTTAATAAATGTTTATAAATGATTGAAAGCGGACCGCAAACATTTTTGCTACTTGGAAATTTGCTAAAAGTAGTCTAATTAGAAACAGCGCTCAAACACGTATTATATTTCATTTGATTCTGGGAATTAATATATACTAAACAATATTAAATAAATATGTGATATGCATTCTTTTGACTACAGCTGCGACGATTTTGTGTATATATATTGAGGCGTTTCCAGTGTTTCCACAACAGTTCGAGTTGCAGCTTGCCTTAGTAAACAACTAAACAAAAAAAAACCAAATAAATTCAAAATGAAGTTCCTTATCGCTTTTGCCTTGCTGATTGCCGCAGTTGCTGCCGAGCCACAAAGTGCCTTCTCTGGGGCTAGTGCCGGTGGTGTTGGTGCCTCATCTGCAGCTGGTCCTGGTGGCGTCTTCAGTGCTGTCAATCCTGGTCCTGGCGGTTTTGGCATCGGCAGCAGCGTTAGCTCTGGTCCTGGCGGTCGTGGTTTCGGTTCCACATTTGTCGCTCCTGGCGATGGATCTGTACGCGTCAGAGAATTTAATTTCTAAAAATAGATTTTAAAACGAAATGCAAAAAATTATTTTTTTTTTTTAATACAAAAGCTTTAAATAAAATATATTAAGAGACAAACTGTGAATAATTTTTACTGATGGAAAATTTGCTCCATTTTCAGCTGAATTTCAAAAAATCCATATGTTCATACTCAGACTAAAAAATTCGTGGCAATATGTTAAAACGAAGGGACGAAAGAACGAATAGATGAACAGTTGGACTTTTGCTGATGATTCTTATTTAGTAGTTAAGCAAAAGTATATGTACAGCACAATATAAATATCTCAAACTTCTTTAGCCTGAAGCAGAAATAGTTTACTAATTTATGTGGAATAGGTCTAATACCAGTTGATACATTTAAATATTATTTTTTTTCCACTAATAAGTATTATTGAAAACATTTTTGCCTGCTTAATTTATGTGATTATCATATAATAGGAATTTATTAGTATTGACTACCTCGAAAAAGTAATTAGTAAGTTTGACTCGTTCGAAATTATTTTCAATTGCATCCAACTCTTTCTACTATTAGGACTACTCTCGACAACTGGTAGAAAAAAATGTTATCTCTGGAATTTTTTGAAAATTTATTTATATTCCTCCAATTAATTAAATTTGAGATGTTAGTTCTATGCTATTAATTAAATCATATGAGTTGAATATTATAATGACATCAGCGAATGCTTATATTCAAAAATTATAAATGAATAAGCGGTTTGATGCACTTACAGTTCCTGGTTACTTTTCACGTTGTTCATACGAAGTTCAAAGTTCTTCCTTGTGATCATATAAGTTAGGATCAATAACTGAATCGGAAATTTATGGACAATTAGTTTAACTATAAGATTTGTATCGACATATTTTTTAGATCAATGATGCAAGCTTCTTAAACGAATTGCTTATTCCAGTTCCAATTTATAGCAGGAACCAGAAGATTTATCACATGCCTTGTTGAATGTTTGTATATAAAACCAAACTGTTGGAAGTTTTCTAAATTATTAGATTAGATAATAATGCTGACAATAACTTCAAAGAATTTACTGATATAATATTCAGATTTTTGTTGATCTCAATAAGTTTCGCCGTTTGCTATTCTGTTACAACATTTGAGTTCTTTGGCATGGAATTATAAGATTGGGATAAATATGTATATTATTTTTGGCTTATTCGTTTGGTTACTTTCATATCTTTTTTTAATATCGTTGACTTGCAAATGAATGAAGTTATCCGAAATGATCGGCTTTTGAGTATAAACAGCTTGGATATGAGCACCTACATCCCCAAACATTTCTTTTTCATTTTTGATTATCTAGCAATTCGATACAGAATCTCATTCTGAATTCTTTGTGTTAATGCCTCCTTCTTATAGTAATGAGACTGAATACACATATTTAAAAAAAGTTTTACGGAGTCATATGAAGGTGATATTTATGCACACTTATTACATCTAAACTTTAGGCCATTGGAATCGAGATACACTTTTTATGCGTTACCTTTACTAATATCGAAAGGTTTCTCCCAAACCGTGTGCTTGCTATTAAGATCACTGGCAAGTATAGAGTATATACTATCACAATAGTATAGAAATTATTTAAGTTGTCCTGTCTTAACCGCTTCATCGATCGGTTTCATAGCTGACTTCGTTTTACAAGTCTGCTTCTGAAGTTCGTGAGGCATTATACGGTACGTATACGCAATATGTGGATGATATTTAAAGCAATATTATTAGATTTAAGAATAGTTATTTTCCTAATGGTCACCAATAAAATTAGATATAATTTGAATCCATTTATTGTCATTCCAACGGCTTATAATGAAATTGTAGGAGACTTTTAAATCGTAAGATCTTCTTCCATCTATGACCAGTTCTTTAAGAACACAATTTTTAAGTCGGTTGCTGTGAATTTTATTGTGTACATAATTTCTAGCCAGACTTAATTCTAAGTAATTCAGTACAATACAAACAAATTAAACCAATTTCTAGAAATAATAATTCAATCAGAAGTTTTTTAATAGAGACAGACGTTTATGATTGTCACCTCTTTTTCTCGCTCGATCATTCAATTCTCGTGCAGTTCATTAGACTGCAATATAAACAGACAATCAACGATTTTAATAAATAATGTTTAATATAAAAACTGGTTTTCAAATGCGTATTTGAGTAGTAAACAAAATATTAAACTAGAAGCTGATATTCTTAAGTCGCGTGTTTCGCTGGAAATCTACAAGATTAGCTTTAAAATGAAATAGTATCCACACTGCAGCGACGTTTATTTCTTCGAATCATGTTTAACGGTTAAGCTACATATATAAAATATAAACATAATATGTATTAAATTACTAATTGACTTGTATTCGAAACGACTATATATACCGCAGCACTAGCAATGATCGAGCATCAGTTCAAGTTGAAGCTTCTCTGAGTAGACAAACAATCCACAATGAATTTCAAGCTTATTGCTGTCCTCGCCATGATGCTGGCCACCGCTTTTGCTGCTCCTCAGGCTGCGTCGTCCTCATCCGCTGCTTCCGGAGGTGGTGCTGCATCCTCATCCTCTGCTGCAAGTGGAAAGTAAACAACAACTACGTATTAATTGAAACTCTTAACAACAAAAATTTGTTTATAATAAAATTATAATGTTTAGAAAATTCAACTAGGTTCATTGAATTATTTGTAACAAGAACAATTAATGAGACAAATTTTTAGTACTATATAATCAGTGTGTAAAAAAAATTAATAATAATTAGTTAAATGAAATTAAGAATGCATGGTATCCTCCAAAAAGTATTATATATATTTTGGTTTTAGGTCTTTTGTCTTTCAGATTTGGTTTTTATAGTTGGTATGTATACTTTTTCAACCAACAGCAACACACTTGTTAGAAAGACCGCGATATGACGACTAGAAGGTACTGCTCCACTACAAATCTAATTTAAGGAAGTACACTACTGATCAATGAAATATAGTCAACATATTTTGTGTTTGTCACTTTATTTTCACTTTTATGCAGTAAGCAATCACCACAATCTGTTGTTTTTCTGAGAGCAGACAAATTTTAAGGAGTTGGCTGCCATTTTGCAGGTTCTTAAAGGATGTAACTTTAGTTTTCGATTAGCTTTGCACGTTAAATAGTGCATTTCATTTTCTTTCGCAGTATTTAATTCATTATTTATTTATAAAATGGGTCGTGGCACTTGGTTCTAACTTGGATGGATTCTACTACTACTTCGCCCAACATACAGCTCTCAGCTCGGATCTCTTGCCGCTAACTGTCACGCTTGACGCTGCTGCCTTGAGTTATCCCCAGGCAATGAGGCTTACCATAAATTGTAGACGACACCTCACACTCTTATAGACAAAACCGCTAATCTCGACAACTGGTGCCGCTCTGAGCAAGTGTACGCCAATGCCTTTGCAGCACACCTCGAAGAGCGTTTTCTGCCCTTCGAGTTAACATCAAACGAGACTCTCTCTATCAGCACCTCTCCAGCTCGAGCTGCCTGAGAACGATTTTGACCCTGAGGATGTCGAAGACATAATTAAGCGTCTGACAACTGAACAAAGCCACGAGATACCACAACATTTGTCACAGCACGTTAAAGGCGCTGCAGGAGAGAACTGTCCACACTATGGAGTCAATTTTGCAGCATTTTTCGAAGGTGCGAAAGCTAGCAGTCATCTCAATTATCTCACCGGCCAATTATTGAGTGTATGCATTAACTCGTGCTGATTTCTAAGAGAGGACGCTACTAGTATAACTTCGCATTATGTTTATCTGGGACAATATTCATTTGGAAGCTACTGTCGTTTTTTCTATTCATTTGAAAATGTCGAACTTTGTGCCAGATAAAGTGTTTTTGCGGGGAGTTCTTCTTCATTATTGTAACTTGAAAAAAAGTGCTACCATAAGACATCGTATTTCAATGGAAGTTTATGGTGACTATGCTCTAGCTGAACGAATGTACCAGAAATGGTTTGCACGGTTTAGAATTGGCAATTTCGATTTGGAAGACGGAGATCGACCCGGACAGCCTAAAAGGTTTGAAGATGAATTCATTACAAAAGCTTAGGGACTTGATCAAGCAACCATTTCCAGACGTTTAAAAGCATTGGGATTCATTCTAAAGCTTGGAAATTGGGTGCCATTAATTGAAACCTAGAGACTTAAACGCCGATTCTGCATGTCGGAAAAGTTGCTTGAACGCCACAAAAAAAGTCATTTTTACATCGGATTGTCACTGGTGATGAAAAATGCATTCATTACGATAACCCCAAGCGCAAGAAATCGTTTCTGAAGGTCGGCCAACCATCAACTTCTACGGCAAAGCCGAATATATATGACCCCAAGGAAATGCTCTGTATTTGGTTGGATCACAAGGGTGTGATTATTATAATGAGCTCTTGAAATCGGGTCAGACGATCACAATTGATTCGTTTGAAAAGAGCGATCGCGAAAATAATGACCAGAATATGCGACCAGATACGAATCCATAATTTTTAGGCCCTGTACCGAAGGTACAAGAGCCTATTGGTTTTGTGCAAATGTATGTAACAGGTAGAAATAATAATCGGAGACCCCCCAAAGTTACCCCCATTATGGTCAGGAGCGATAGAGGAGTCGATATAGACATGTCCGTCTGTCCGTCTGTCCGTCTGGCCGTCCGTATGAACGAAAGGATCTCGGAAACGGTAATAGATAGAGACTTCGTGTTTTTTGCATTCGACTAGGACTGCTCCGGAATTTTACAAGTTTATTTTAAAAACAATCAGACTTCAAATATTCAATTTTCTATTGAAAATTCGTTGAGTCTATTTCATTGATCTAGATTGTATTCAAAAACAAAAAACAAGAACAACAAAATACTCGATTTTGTAAAGAACATGAACCCCGTTTCACACTGATTTGATTTCGACAAGGATTTTCAGGAGCGAAAAATAGCGAGAAAATCGAAGGATAAGCAATCTTTCCTTTTTAGGGCGTTGCAAACATTGTTACTAAATTGTAATTAAACATTTTTCTCATTTATTGATCATATTACAAATAATTCATTAGTCCTGATTGTATTTTCTAAGCATTTTTATTTTATTTTACAAGAATTTTTGTTGGTAAAAGTTTAGATTAAAGCTTTATATACATTTTAGTAAGATGTGTGGTTTACTTTCCACTTGCAGCAGAGGATGAGGATGCAGCACCACCTCCTGAAGCAGCCGATGAGGACGACGCAGCCTGAGGATTAGCAAAAGCGGTGGCCAGCATCATGGCGAGGACAGCAATAACCTTGAAATTCATTTTGGATTGTTTGTTTACTCAGAGAAGCTTCAACTTGAACTGATAATCAACCATTGCAATTGCCGCGGTATATATAGTCGATTCGAATCTGTTGAGTCAATTAGTAATTTACTAAATATATTAATGTATTATTAAATATATTTTATATATAGCTAAGCCATTAAAAGTAATTCGCAGAATTGAACAAAGCTGCAGCTTGGTTAATACATTTTTTAATGCTTAGCTTGTAGAATTCCAGCGAAACACGCGACAGAGACATATCAGCTTCAGGTTGCCTACTTTGTTTACTATTCATATCAGAATATTTTCGTAGTAAAATACGTATCTGGAAACTAGTTTTACTCAGATTTATGTGTAATAAAATCTTTGCTTGTTTGTTTAAACTGCAGTCATATGAAATGCATGCAAAATGATTGACTGAGAGTGAAAAGAGATAACAAATGTTTGCACGTGCTTCTATTGAAAAACTTGTGATTGATTTATTAATTCTGAAAATGGTTTTAATTTCAGACTAATGTGCTGAATTTCTTAGAATTTAGCGTCTAGCTTGAACTTATCTACGCAATATTTATTTTATTTTAAGTTTGTCTTAAATAAAGACTTACACTGAAAATCGCATTTTTCCTAAGAAAAGTATAAAGCGAAACCACAACTGAGTACATATATACAAACATGAACGTCTTTTTAACACGCTGTAGATTTGAACATGATGCAGAACTTAAGTGTAGGCGATTGTTTATAGTTTTTTTCTTTTTACAAATAGGTGCGCTACATTTTGTGCAAGTAAACCATTGACTTTGCTGTTAAATTAAAAACAATTAAAACTGACCGCAATAAATTTCGCTAACTAGAAAATTATTCGATATTACGTATGCTATTTTGTTCGATTCTTTGAATCATTTAACGCTTACAAAGATAATGAACTTGCTATATGCGTGCAGTTGGCGTCAACGGTGGCGTTGTTTTGTATATATTGAAGCGTTTTCAATATTTCCAGCACAGTTCAAGTTGCAGCTTACCTCAACAAACAACAAAACAAAATAAATTCAAAATGAAGTTCCTCATCGCTTTTGCTTTGCTGATTGTAGCAGTTGCTGCTGTGCCACAAGGTGCCTTCTCTGGTGCTAGTGCCGGTGGTGTTGGTGCCGCTTCTGCAGCTGGTCCTGGTGGCGCCTCCAGTTCTGTGTATCCTGGTCCTGGCGGTGTTGGTGCAGGTAGCAGCATTAGCTCTGGTCCTGGCGGTCGTGTTGTTGGATCCTCAGTCCTTGCTCCTGGTGATGGAACAGTACGCGTCAGAGAATTTTCTCTTTAAATATTTTAAATATATTTTAGAATGAAAGCTTTAAGTAAAAATAGTATTGGTTGCTTGTAAACAGTGAAATAAATTTATTAAAACTAAGAATTTTAAACATACATATTTGGTTTTTGTTTTATTAATTAATACTACAGAAAATTAAAAAAAAACAGCTCCTGACCTCAGATATATAGGCTTTGGCAAAAATTTATCAAGACACTCATTATTTTGCTAGGAAACTTAGTCCATATAGGTATGTCCATCTGTCTGATAGTATGAATCAAGTGATTTGAAAGACGAGAGGAGCTGCAGATTTCGGATTATATTATTCTCCTTATTCAAACTGTTATATAATATTGCCATCGTTTCTATGCTTAACTCACTCAAGAAGCAAGTGTCCTGAAAAATGAGTCTTCGTATTAGACCTATTAGACCTAGTTTTTACTGTGAGAAATCATTTGGGAGAATTGAAAAAAAAAAAACAATCTCTGTTTGTTCTCGAAGCCTTTTTAACAGTGTTAGGCGTTATAGTGTAGCAGATAAGCGGTTTACATGAGGCTTGAGCAAAAATCCAAGTTAAAACTACTATCGCTCCTTTGACTAGAAAATATAAACTAAAAGCTATTCAAGTGTATTATATGGAAATACTGGAAAATAACATAGATACTGAGATAGATTTAATCTTCAATAGTCCGTTCTGTGTGGTCAAGTACGGCGCCATTGTAAAGGCATAAAATAGTTCTTGCGCCGCATTATATGTACTTTAAAATCTAATACCACGTCACCATCACAACCAAAACTATGCGTGTAGAGCCGTCTAAGGATAGGAAGAGGCCCTCCAAAGCGAAAAATTTCGCATCTGGTCAGAATATGCTTTAAGTCTTTAATTTGTACGTCGAGGTAACCAGAGCGGAGAAGAAATTTTAAATTACAATACGGTCTACCTTGCCATAGTTGCGGGTTGCTGATCAGACTTCTATCTCCGAAATGCAAGAAAGCCATACGTCAAAAAAATTTCTCCGATCCTAAACAACGTACATACGACGAGTCTAGTGGTCTTGAATCTGAAGGTCTTACATATTTTTGATCTTAAACTTTTGCGTCCCCTAATCTTTTTTTATGAATTTGGAACAATTGATCGGTTTTTTGGTAATCGGGTACTTCAATGTGCAACTCGAAGTTTATAGAAAATTTAGCTATTGAAAGCACATCAATTAAATAAATCATAATAAATTATTAGTTTCGTCCTCTTCTAGAGAAAATCATCACCTCTGTTTGAGGAGAGAGATGCCCAACTTATTAAGATGGTAGTTTTCAGTCCTCTTTGTTTAAAAGTGAATTTCTATTTAAGTTTACTGCTATGCTGCATACTGTGTCCAGTTCGGAATTACAGAATTCCTGAAAAAAAATTACAACAACAGATTTAGTCGAAACCCAAAAATAGTTTTTGTCATAACATCGGGTTTGTAAAACCAGTTCTGACTTAGCCTCTGTGATATTTTTCCTTTAAAATTCTTATGGTCCCATAACACCCCTTTAGTTTTTTTTTTTTAGCACCCATACACTTCCAAATCTGCTGTGCAGTCTGTCCAATTGATGAGTTTCTTTGCGGAGATTATTAAAATATTACCTATAGCCTGTGGATTGCAAATTAAATTGTATTTCGTCTGAAAAGGCAAAGCCACTACGGAATCCAAAACACATGCTCGTCAAAAACTGAATCGTTGAGTTTTGAAACCGGGTTAAGGCGGTGGCCTTTTCTTGATTTTTAGTTTTTTTCCAGAACCAGCACATTCTCCCTAAGCACCCTAAGAAGTATCCTCTCACAAACCCTTTCTTTCCTTTCTGAGAATCTGTATGAAAAAAAAGTCGAACAAATATTGCTCTTCCAACTACAACGATCCTGAGAAGTATTTTCTATTCAGCCAAGAGAAAAATACCCAGGAGTTAAATGATTTAATTGCCGCTTGGCTATTTGGGAAACAACTGGTAATAATTTCTATAGTATACTTGTTCAATAATTGTCGGTCCGACCTCGATATGATAGTTAATGTTCTAGTATCTGTAGTATCGTTGCATCAGTTCGTTTGACTTAAGCAGAGAATTGAGAAACGTCTGTTGATGCATAGTATCTTGGTCATAAAACCTATTATGCTGAAGATATCGATACCAAGAAAAGTTTTAAAATATTAGAGTGAACCTGAATTATTCTAAAACTTCAACGTGTTAGGTATGAGGTCTATGTGAATCTATGCAGTGAAGTAAAAACAAAAACCACCTTCATGACGGCAGTGGAAACGGTTGGCTTGACAGTTAAGGTTTACGTAATATCCTTTTAGTAGGGAAATCTCAAGTCTAACCAAAATTAACCTTATACATAAATTATATGGCTCAGGTTGCACTATTTAGAATAATTTGTGAATAATAAAGGGAGAATATTTTTAATTTTAATGAACATATATTCAGCTTAGAGCTGCTGGAGAAGATTAAATAATGCTGCGTTTTTTGGGTTTATGATGATGCCTTTTTTAAATAAAATTTTTTCAAGACTTGAGCAGCTGAGTACAACTCTTGACAAATTTATCTACATAACCAATTAAAGAGGAGGTCACATGAGATATTTAGGATCAGGAACGCCTTTTTCAGCATAGGCTTTTATGGCTTTGATGTTAGTTTGATATATTGCCTTGAGCAAGCATTATGTCCCAAATAGAAGTTATTGTCCCGACTCAATACAGTCTTGTTGAATCGACTAGGAGCTAATATCCTTTATTTTTTCTTTAGGAACATTTTCTCATACTTAGATAAAGTATCACGATTTATGGTTACTGCTAAAAACTGTAAAAGAACAACATAACTTTTTATAGGATATAAATAGAAAATTATTTGCATTGCAAGAACTACAACTCAACGAGTATTTTTATATGTGTACCAGGACTATTAGCGCTTCTATACTACTAAAATAAAACCCATTTTCACATTTTATATTTACAAATAGTTTATTTCAATTTGTAAATATTTTCCAAACAATTTTCTTTTTCCAATTAAACAAATTATTAAAGCAGTTTAGGTTTTAGTCTGTTGATGTTGTTTCATTCCTGATGCAGCGGATGAGGATGAAGCAGCACCACCTCCGGAAGCAGCCGATGATGACGACGCAGCTTGTGGAGCAGCAAAAGCGGTGGCCAACATCATGGCGAGGACAGCAATAACTTTGAAATTCATTTTGGATTGTTTGTTTACTCAGAGAAGCTTCAACTTGAACTGATAATCGAATATGGCAAACGCTGTGTTATATATAGTTGATCGGAATACGTTTAGCTAATTAGTAATGTAATATTTTCATATGCAGCTACACATTCAATACTTTTTTTGTATCGTTTTTAACGCTAAACATGAGATATTCCAGCGAAAAACGCATTATAGAAGTATTGGCTACAGGTTTACTAATTGTTCACATATAAGAACAGCAATTCGTATTAAATGCAAAATACGTAAATGAAAACCAGTTCGAAAATTAATTATATTAAAATCGTTTCTTTTTGACGAGCTGATAAACATTTCTATGTGTGATTGATTTTCGTTCCAGCATTAGTTATTGAATTTATATTCTTCGAATTAAGGACACATCGGACAACACATATATAAACTTGATATAAGCGTAATAGAGCTGGTTTGAACAGTGTCCAGAGTTATAGTTCGGTATAAAACTTTGAATAACTTAAGCAATTCCCGTTGGAGCGTGAGAACAGTTTACAGCATAGGTTGGCTATGTTGGATTATATCACAAGAAGCAAAACTACTGGCAAAGTTGACAGCGCATTGCTTTCCCATATGGTTAATTATTGGAAGAATGTATTCAAAAGACTTGTTGCAGTGGACAATGTTTTAGTACCCAGAGCACTTGGTTTCCTTGGAAAAAATTGCCTGAAAATATGTGATCACCAAACTCATTAGTGAATTTGGCTCTTTTCTGGCGGATCATCTGAAAAACTGCGCAAAGCTTGAAAAATGAAACCCATCTCTTTAAATATCTGTAATGAGTTCATAAATCCAATGGGACAGCAAGTATTAATGACTATTTTTAATGAATTAAAATTAGCCAAATACTATTCAATAAGCGTGGATTAAAAACCTAATCTGTCCCATTTGACCAACTTACCTTGATTATTTGGTAAGTCAAAGAGTATAACCTATTGAAAGATATTAGCTATTTTTGCCATTGAAGGAGCATAAGGCTCAAGACATTGTAGAAACCGTCCTCAGCTTTTTGGAAAGCCTTTATATTTAGCTACGACAGTGCTGTAAATATGGCTGGAATGCATCGTGGTCATCAGGCAAGAATAACAGACAAGTTAGAAGTCGCGATTCTCGTCCTATGTGCCGCACATCCTCTGAATTTCTTAGAAGAGCTCCGGAAGCAATAGAATTCATTCATTTCACCCAACATCTATTCGTATTTTTAGGCCCTGTACCGAAGGTACAAGAGCCTATTGGTTTTGTGCAAATGTATGTAACAGGAAGAACTAATTGTCGGAGACCCCCCAAAGTTACCCCCATTATGGTAAGGAGTGATAGAGGAGTCGACATAGCAATGTCCGTCTGTCCGTCCGTCCGTCCATCTGTGTGAACGAAAGGATCTCAGAAACGGTAATAGATAGAGACTTCGTGTTTTTTGCATTCGACTAGGACTGCTCCGGAATTTCACAAGTTTATTTTAAAATTTTGCCCCCCTCGGTGGACAATTTTATCAACATGTCTTGCTGGAAAAATAAGACAACTGAATACCCTCTCAGAAACATGACGGTCTGCACATGCTGATGCTCTTAATGCTTTGCAACGATGTCTCGAAGTCTTCTTAAGAATAGAAGGATTGGAAACCGTTCTGCTAACGGAAATCTGAATATTTTCATTTGAGACATTAGTTGCAAACTCTAAATTGTCAATCGACAGACTTGAGTATATCAGTCCTGCATAAACTCATTAAAGCAGATCATTTAGAAGAAACTTGCCCAAATGTGGAGGTCTCTACAAGAATATTTCTTTGCATGGTGGTCACAAATTTAGTGCATAACAAACAGAAAATGGACTTTGAGGACTACGCTCAAATGAAATCTCTGTTGAAACTATTACAAACAAGGAAGGTCTGAACTTAAAATGAAAATCACATTCATTACTAAAATATATCTTATCTAAGTAATCACACATAAATTTATTGCTAACAAACATTAATATTTTATATGAATAAACATAAACATTCTAATTAACATCACAACAATTTGAAGTGTGTTTAGGCTTTCTAGGTTAAGACGACCCTGCATACAAACCTAGCACTTTTGGGTTTTTATATTCAATCGCTATTTTTATGAATATAACTTTTTTATGATCACACACACAATTTTCTTGGGGCTCATAAACAAATTTTCTTTATATCTGCTAAGTTCAACATTTAATACATTGTGTATAGGGTATTAAAGCTTCTCATTCACCGAAGTTATTTTATTTATATTAACAAGTTTAATTATCACTTCAGCAGCTAAAGTGTGGCAAAACTAAGCAACTAAAGAATTTATGAATAATTTAATTAATCATGTTTACTTCATGCCTAAATGCAGTTTACTAATCAATTCTTTAGTGGTTAGAATTATGTTTTCATTTTACTTGCGCCGAACAGTTTTAGATAGAAATACCATACGGTATAAAACTTCAACTTGTGAATTACTTGGCATTTATTCTGGAATTGCCACAGTTTAATTGTTAATAAGCGTGTATTATTTTTTATTTAATTGTTTAAGTTCTGTCGACATCACTGATTTGTGGTTTGGCAATCCAAACTGCGTCATCAATAAATATTATAAATAAAAGAAATTATGTATATGTTTCTTGGTAATTTAATTTATCAGTTATTTCTAAATAAAAGGGGTAAGTAACTACTGAAGATTCGAATACAAAAGAAAAACTAGTACCTTTACAACTAGAGCCAG
>JAWNNP010003507.1:0-16878 GCA_035044805.1 Leucophenga maculata | reverse complement strand
TACGGTTGTCCTCGATTCCAGTAGACACTAATTACGATCCCTGAGCGACTACGGTTGTCCCGATTCCCGTGGACACTAAATACGGCTAGGCTCCGATCCCGTGATCGACTACGGTTGTCCCGATTCCAGTAGACACTAATTACGATCCCGTGAGCGATTATGGTTGTCCAGATATTCGTGGACACTAATTACCCTTAGGCTCCGATCTCGTGAGCGACTACTGTTGTACCGATTCCCGTGGACACTAAATACGGCTAGGCTCCAATCCCATGATCGACTACGGTTGTCCCGATTCCAGTAGACACTAATTATGATCCCGTTGAGCGATTATGGTTGTCCAGATACTCGTGGACACTAAATACGGCTAGGCTCCGATCCCGTGATCGACTACGGTTGTCCCGATTCCCGTGGACACTAACTACGGCTATGCTCTGATCACTGAGCGACTACGGTTGTCCCGATTCCCGTGGACACTAAATACGGCTAGGCTCCAATCCCGATGATCGACTACGGTTGTCCCGATTCCAGTAGACACTAATTATCGATCCCGTGAGCGATTATGGTTGTCCAGATACTCGTGGACACTAAATACCGCTAGGCTCCGATCTCGTGAGCGACTACGTGTTGTACCCGATTCCCGTGGACACTAAATACGGCTATGGCTCCGATCCCATGATCGACTACGGTTGTCCCGATTCCCGTGGACACTAAATACGGCTAGGCTCCGAATCCCGTTGATGCGACTTATGGTTGTCCAGATACTCGTGGACACTAAATACGGCTAGGCTCCGATCCCGTGATCGACTACGGTTGTCCCGATTCCCGTGGACACTAATTACGGCTATGCTCCGATCTGAGCGACTACGGTTGTCCAGATTCCCGTGGACACTAAATACGGCTAGGCTCCGATCTCGTGAGCGACTACGGTTGTCCCGATTCCCGTGGACACTAAATACGGCTAGGCTCCAATCCCATGATCGACTACGGTTGTCCCGATTCCAGTAGACACTAATTACGATCCCGTGAGCGATTGTGGCTGTCCAGATACTCGTGGACACTTATAACGGCTAGGCTCCGATCCCGTGATCGACTACGGTTGTTCCGATTCCCATAGACATTAATTAAGGCTATGCTCCCTGAGCTGACTACGATTGTCCTGATTCCCGTGGACACTAATTACGGCTAGGCTCCGATCCCGTGAGCGACTACGGTTGTCCCGATACACGTGGACACTAACTACGGCTATGCTCCGATCCCGTGAGCGACTACGGTTGTCCCGATTCCCGTGGACACTAAATACGGCTAGGCTCCAATCCCATGATCGACTACGGTTGTCCCGATTCCAGTAGACACTAATCATGATCCCGTGAGCGATTATGGTTGTCCAGATACTCGTGGACACTAAATACGGCTAGGCTCCGATCCCGTGATCGACTACGGTTGTCCCGATTCCCGTGGAAACTTACTACGGCTATGCTCCGATCCCTGAGCGACTACGGTTGACCAGATTCCCGTGGACACTAAATACGGCTAGGCTCCAATCCCATGATCGACTACGGTTTTCCCGATTCCAGTAGACACTAATTACGATCCCGTGAGCGATTATGGTTGTCCAGATATTCGTGGACACTAATTACCGCTTAGGCTCCGATCTCGTGAGCGACTACGGTTGTACCGATTCCCGTGGACACTAAATACGGCTAGGCTCCAATCCCATGATCGACTACGGTTTTCCCGATTCCCGTGGACACTAAATACGGCTAAGCTCCAATCAATTGAGCGACTACGGTTGTCCCGACTCTCGTGGACACTAAATACGGCTAGGCTCCAATCCCATGATCGACTACGGTTTTCCCGATTCCAGTAGACACTAATTACGATCCAGTGAGCGATTATGGTTGTCCAGATATTCGTGGACACTAATTACCGCTTAGGCTCCGATCTCGTGAGCGACTACGGTTGTACCGATTCCCGTGGACACTAAATACGGCTAGGCTCCAATCCCATGATCGACTACGGTTTTCCCGATTCCCGTGGACACTAAATACGGCTAAGCTCCAATCAATTGATCGACTACGGTTGTCCCGACTCTCGTGGACACTAAATACGGCTAGGCTCCGATCCCATGATCGACTACGGTTTTCCCGATTCCCGTGGACACTAATTACGATCCCAGTGAGCGATTATGGTTGTCCAGATATTCGTGGACACTAATTACCGCTATAGGCTCCGATCTCGTGAGCGACTACTGGTTGTACCGATTCCCGTGGACACTAAATACGGCTAGGCTCCAATCCCATGATCGACTACGGTTTTCCCGATTCCAGTAGACACTAATTACGATCCCGTGAGCGATTATGGTTGTCCAGATATTCGTGGACACTAATTACCGCTTAGGCTCCGATCTCGTGAGCGACTACTGTTGTACCGATTCCCGTGGACACTAAATACGGCTAGGCTCCGATCCCATGATCGACTACGGTTGTCCCGATTCCAGTAGACACTAATTACGATCCCGTGAGCGATTATGGTTGTCCAGATACTCGTGGACACTAATTACGGCTAGGCTCCGATCCCGTGAGCGACTACGGTTGTCCCGATTCCCGTGGACACTAAATACGACTAGGCTCCAATCCCATGATCGACTACACTTATTACGGCTAGGCTCCGATCCCGTGATCGACTACTGTTGTCCCGATTCCCGTGGACACTAATTACGGCTATGCTCCGATCCCGTGAGCGACTACGGTTGTCCTGATTCCCGTGGACACTAATTACGGCTAGGCTCCGATCCCGTGAGCGACTACGGTTGTCCTGATTCCCGTGGACACTAAATACGGCTAGGCTCCAATCCCATGATCGACTACGGTTGTCCCGATTCCAGTAGACACTAATCATGATCCCGTGAGCGATTATGGTTGTCCAGATACTCGTGGACACTAAATACGGCTAGGCTCCGATCCCGTGATCGACTACGGTTGTCCCGATTCCCGTGGACACTAACTACGGCTATGCTCCGATCCCTGAGCGACTACGGTTGTCCCGATTCCCGTGGACACTAAATACGGCTAGGCTCCGATCCCGTGATCGACTACGGTTGTCCCGATTCCCGTGGACACTAACTACTGCTATGCTCCGATCCCTGAGCGACTACGGTTGTCCCGATTCCCGTGGACACTAAATACGGCTAGGCTCCAATCCCATGATCGACTACGGTTGTCCCGATTCCAGTAGACACTAATCATGATCCCGTGAGCGATTATGGTTGTCCAGATACTCGTGGACACTAAATACGGCTAGGCTCCGATCCCGTGATCGACTACGGTTGTCCCGATTCCCGTGGATACTAACTACTGCTATGCTCCGATCCCTGAGCGACTACGGTTGTCCAGATTCCCGTGGACACTAAATACGGCTAGGCTCCAATCCCATGATCGACTACGGTTGTCCCGATTCCAGTAGACACTAATTATGATCCCGTGAGCGATTATGGTTGTCCAGATACTCGTGGACACTAATATACGGCTAGGCTCCGATCCCGTGAGCGACTACGGTTGTCCCGATTCCCGTGGACACTAAATACGGCTAGGCTCCAATCCCGTGAGCGACTACGGTTGTCCTGATTCCCGTGGACACTAAATACGGCTAGGCTCCGATCCCGTGATCGACTACGGTTGTCCCGATTCCCGTGGACACTAACTACTGCTATGCTCCGATCCCTGAGCGACTACGGTTGTCCCGATTCCCGTGGACACTAAATACGGCTAGGCTCCGATCCCATGATCGACTACGGTTGTCCCGATTCCCGTGGACACTAACTACTGCTATGCTCCGATCCCTGAGCGACTACGGTTGTCCAGATTCCCGTGGACACTAAATACGGCTAGGCTCCAATCCCATGATCGACTACGGTTGTCCCGATTCCAGTAGACAATAATCATGATCCCGTGAGCGATTATGGTTCGTCACATACGTAATCCCGTGATCGACTACGGTTGTCCCGATTCCCGTGGATACTAACTACGGCTATGCTCCGATCACGTGAGCGACTACGGTTGTCCCGATTCCCGTGGACACTAAATACGGCTAGGCTCCAATCCCATGATCGACTACGGTTGTTCCCGATTCCAGTAGACACTAATTATGATCCCGTGAGCGATTATGGTTGTCCAGATACTCGTGGACACAAATTACGGCTTGGCTTCGATCCCGTGAGCGATTACGGTTGTCCCGATACTCGTGGACAATAAATACGGTTAGGCTCCGATCCCGTGAGCGATTACGGTTGTCCCGATATTCGTGGACACTAATTACGGCTAGGCTCCGATCCCGTGATCGACTACGGTTGTTCCGATTCCCGTGGACATTAATTACGGCTATGCTCATCCTGAGCTGACTACGATTGTCCTGATTCCCGTGGACACTAATTACGGCTAGGCTCCGATCCCGTGAGCGACTACGGTTGTCCTGATTCCCGTGGACACTAAATACGGCTAGGCTCCAATCCCATGATCGACTACGGTTTTCCCGATTCCAGTAGACACTAATTACGATCCCGTGAGCGATTGTGGTTGTCCAGATACTCGTGGACACTAAATTACGGCTAGGCTCCGATCCCGTGATCGACTACGGTTGTCCCGATTCCCGTGGACACTAACTACGGCTAGGCTCCGATCCCGTGAGCGACTACGGTTGTCCCGATTCCCGTGGACACTAAATACGGCTAGGCTCCGATCCCGTGATCGACTACGGTTGTCCCGATTCCAGTAGACACTAATTATGATCCCGTGAGCGATTATGGTTGTCCAGATACTCGTGGACACTAATTACGGCTAGGCTCCGATCCCGTGAGCGACTACGGTTGTCCCGATTCCCGTGGACATTAATTACGGCTATGCTCCGATCCCTGAGCGACTACGGTTGTCCCGATTCCCGTGGACACTAATTACGGCTACAGTCGATTTTAGAGTGTGGCCACTTAACATCGTCATTCTGCAACCATGGAGGTCCGTGCCACCACATATCACTCGTTGATAAATTTACTGGTTTGATACCACGGGTTACGCAATCTGCCGGCTTATACTCTGATGGCACATGTCAACATTGACGAGGTTGAGTTACTTCCAGGATTTTGCTGATTCTGTTCGCAACGAAAACCTTCCACTTACTAGGTCCGCCACGTATCTATCTATCTTTCTGTAGTGACTGCTCCGATCTCGTGATCGACTACGGTTGTCCCGATTCCCGTGGACACTAACTACGGCTATGCTCCGATCCCTGAGCGACTACGTGTTGTCCCGATTCCCGTGGACACTAAATACGGCTAGGCTCCAATCCCTTGATCGACTACGGTTGTCCCGATACTCGTGGACACTAAATTCGGCTAGGCTCCGATCCCGTGATCGACTACGGTTGTCCCGATTCCCGTGGACACTAACTACGGCTATGCTCCGATCCCTGAGCGACTACGGTTGTCCAGATTCCCGTGGACACTAAATACGGCTAGGCTCCAATCCCATGATCGACTACGGTTGTCCCGATTCCAGTAGACACTAATTATGATCCCGTGAGCGATTATGGTTGTCCAGATACTCGTGGACACTAAATACGGCTAGGCTCCGATCCCGTGATCGACTACGGTTGTCCCGATTCCAGTAGACAATAATTATGATCCCGTGAGCGATTATGGTTGTCCAGATACTCGTGGACACTAAATACGGCTAGGCTCCGATCCCGTGATCGACTACGGTTGTCCCGATTCCCGTGGACACTAACTACGGCTATGCTCCGATCCCTGAGCGACTACGGTTGTCCAGATTCCCGTGGACACTAAATACGGCTAGGCTCCAATCCCTTGATCGACTACGGTTGTCCCGATTCCCGTGGACACTAACTACGGCTATGCTCCGATCCCTGAGCGACTAGTGTTGTCCCGATTCCCGTGGACACTAAATACGGCTAGGCTCCAATCCCATGATCGACTACGGCTGTCCCGATTCCAGTAGACACCAATTATTATCACGTGAGCGATTATGGTTGTCCAGATACTCGTGGACACTTATTACGGCTAGGCTCCGATCCCGTGATCGACTACGGTTGTTCCGATTCCAGTAGACAATAATTATGAACCCGTGAGCGATTATGGTTGTCCAGATACTCGTGGACACTAAATAAGGCTAGGCTCCGATCCCGTGATCGACTACGGTTGTCACGATTCCCGTGGACATTAACTACGGCTATGCTCCGATCCCTGAGCGACTACGGTTGCCCCAATTCCCGTGGACACTAAATACGGCTATGCTCCGATCCCTGAGCGACTACGGTTGTCCCGATTCCCGTGGACACTAAATACGGCTATGCTCCAATCCCTTGATCGACTACGATTGTCCCGATTCCAGTACACACTATTTATGATCCCATGAGCGACTACGGTTGTCCCGATTCCCGTGGACACTAAATACGGCTAGGCTCCAATCCCATGATCGACTACGGTTGTCCCGATTCCAGTAGACACTATTTATGATCCCGTGAGCGACTACGGTTGTCCCGATTCCCGTGGACACTAAATACGGCTAGGCTCCAATCCCATGATCGACTACGGTTGTCCCGATTCCAGTAGACAATAATTATGAACCCGTGACCGATTATGGTTGTCCAGATACTCGTGGACACTAAATAAGGCTAGACTCCGATCCCGTGTGCGACTACGGTTGTCCCAAATCCCCTGGACACTAAATACGGCTATGCTTAAATCCCTTGATCGACTACAATTGTCCCGATACTCGTGGACACTAAATACGGCTAGGCTCCGATCCCGTGATCGACTACGGTTGTCCCGATTCCCGTGGACACTAACTACGGCTATGCTCCGATCCCTGAGCGACTACGGTTGTCCCGATTCCCGTGGACACTAAATACGGCTATGCTCCAATCCCTTGAGCGACTACGGTTGTCCCGATACTCGTGGACACTAAATACGGCTAGGCTCCGATCCCGTGATCGACTACGGTTGTCCCGATTCCCGTGGACACTAACTACGGCTATGCTCCGATCCCGTGAGCGACTACGGTTGTCCAGATTCCCGTGGACACTAAATACGGCTAGGCTCCAATCCCATGATCGACTACGGTTGTCCCGATTCCAGTAGACACTAATTATGATCCCGTGAGCGATTATGGTTGTCCAGTATACTCGTGGACACTAAATACGGCTAGGCTCCGATCCCGTGATCGACTACGGTTGTCCCGATTCCCGTGGACACTTAACTACGGCTATGCTCCGATCCCTGAGCGACTACGGTTGTCCCGATTCCCGTGGACACTAAATACGGCTATGCTCCAATCCCTGATCGACTACGGTTGTCCCGATACTCGTGGACACTAAATACGGCTAGGCTCCGATCCCGTGATCGACTACGGTTGTCCCGATTCCCGTGGACACTAAATACGGCTAGGCTCCAATCCCATGATCGACTACGGTTGTCCCGATTCCAGTAGACACTAATTACTGATCCCGTGAGCGATTATGGTTGTCCAGATACTCGTGGACACTAATTACGGCTAGGCTCCGATCCCGTGATCGACTACGGTTGTCCCGATTCCAGTAGACAATAATTATGATCCCGTGAGCGATTATGGTTGTCCAGATACTCGTGGACACTAAATAACGGCTAGGCTCCGATCCCGTGATCGACTACGGTTGTCCCGATTCCCGTGGACACTAACTACGGCTATGCTCCGATCCCTGAGCGACTACGGTTGTCCCGATTCCCGTGGACACTAAATACGGCTATGCTCCGATCCCTGAGCGACTACGGTTGTCCCGATTCCCGTGGACACTAAATACGGCTAGGCTCCAATCCCGTGATCGACTACGATTGTCCCGATTCCCGTGGACACTAAATACGGCTAGGCTCCGATCCCATGAGCGACTACGGTTGTCCCGATTCCCGTGGACACTAAATACGGCTATGCTCCGATCCCTGAGCGACTACGGTTGTCCCGATTCCCGTGGACACTAAATACGGCTAGGCTCCAATCCCATGATCGACTACGGTTGTCCCGATTCCCGTAGACACTAACTACTGCTATGCTCCGATCCCGTGAGCGACTACGGTTGTCCAGATTCCCGTGGACACTAAATACGGCTAGGCTCCAATCCCATGATCGACTACGGTTGTCCCGATTCCAGTAGACAATAATTATGAACCCGTGACCGATTATGGTTGTCCAGATACTCGTGGACACTAAATAAGGCTAGACACCGATCCCGTGTGCGACTACGGTTGTCCCGATTCCCGTGGACACTAAATACGGCTATGCTTAAATCCCTTGATCGACTACGATTGTCCCGATACTCGTGGACACTAAATACGGCTAGGCTCCGATCCCGTGATCGACTACGGTTGTCCCGATTCCCGTGGACACTAACTACGGCTATGCTCCGATTCCTAGTGCTACGGTTGTCCGATTCCCTTGGACACTAAATACGGCTATGCTCCAATCCCTTGATCGACTACGATTGTCCCGATACTCGTGGACTCTAAATTCGGCTAAGCTCCGATCTCGTGATCGACTTCGGTTGTCCCGATTCCCGTGGAAACTAAATATGGCTATGCTCCGATCCCTGAACGACTACGGTTGTCCAGATTCCCGTGGACACAAAATACGGCTAGGCTCCAATCCCATGATCGACTACGGTTGTCCCGATTCCAGTAGACAATAATTATGAACCCGTGAGCGATTATGGTTGTCCATATAATCGTGGACACTAAATACTGCTAGGCTCCGCTCCCGTGATCGACTACGGTTGTCCCGATTCCCGTGGATACTAACTACTGCTATGCTCCGATCCCTGAGCGACAACGGTTGACCAGATTCCCGTGGACACTAAATACGGCTAGGCTCCAATCCCTTGATCGACTACGGTTGTCCCGATACTCGTGGACACTAAATACGGCTAGGCTCCGATCCCGTGATCGACTACGGTTGTCCCGATTCCCGTGGACACTAACTACGGCTATGCTCCGATCCCTAAGCGACTACGGTTGTCCCGATTCCCGTGGACACTAACTACGGCTATGCTCCGATCCCTGAGCGACTACGGTTGTCCCGATTCCCGTGGACACTAAATACGGCTAGGCTCCAATCCCATGATCGACTACGGTTGTCCCGATTCCAGTAGACACTAATTATGATCCCGTGAGCGATTATGGTTGTCCAGATACTCGTGGACACTAAATACGGCTAGGCTCCGATCCAGTGATCGACTACGGTTGTCCGATTCCCTGGACACTAACTACGGCTATGCTCCAATCCCATGATCGACTACGGTTGTCCCGATTCCCGTGGACACTAAATACGGCTAGGCTCCAATCCCATGATCGAACTACGGTTGTCTCCGATTCTAGTAGACATTAATTACGATCCCGTGAGCGATTGTGGCTGTCCAGATACTCGTGGACACGTATATACGGTTAGGCTCCGATCCCGTGAGCGACCACGGTTGCCCCAATTCAAGTGGACACTAAATACGGCTAGGCTCCGATCTCGTGATCGACTACGGTTGTCCCGATTCCCGTGGACACTAACTACGGCTATGCTCCGATCCCTGAGCGACTACGGTTGTCCCGATTCCCGTGGACACTAAATACGGCTAGGCTCCGATCCCGTGATCGACTACGGTTGTCCCGATTCCAGTGGACACTAATATACGGACTAGGCTCCGATCCCGTGATCGACTACGGTTGTCCCGATTCTCGTGGACACTAACTACGGCTATGCTCCGATCCCTGAGCGACTACGGTTGTCCAGATTCCCGTGGACACTAAATACGGCTAGGCTCCAATCCCTTGATCGACTACGGTTGTCCCGATTCCAGTAGACACTAATCATGATCCCGTGAGCGATTATGGTTGTCCAGATACTCGTGGACACTTAAATACGGCTAGGCTCCGATCCCGTGAGCGACTACGGTTGTCCCGATTCCCGTGGACACTAAATACGGCTAGGCTCCGATCTCGTGATCGACTACGGTTGTCCCGATTCCCGTGGACACTAACTACGGCTATGCTCCGATCCCTGAGCGACTACGGTTGTCCCGATTCCCGTGGACACTAAATACGGCTATGCTCCAATCCCTTGATCGACTACGATTGTCCCGATTCCAGTAGACACTATATTACTGATCCCGTGAGCGACTACGGTTGTGCCGATTCCCGTGGACACTAAATACGGCTAGGCTCCAATCCCATGATCGACTACGGTTGTCCCGATTCCAGTAGACAATAATTATGATACCCGTGAGCGATTATGGTTGTCCAGATACTCGTGGACACTAAATACGGCTAGGCTCCGATCCCGTGATCGACTACGGTTGTCCCGATTCCCGTGGACATTAACTACGGCTATGCTCCGATCCCTGAGCGACTACGGTTGTCCCGATTCCCGTGGACACTAAATACGGCTATGCTCCAATCCCTTGATCGACTACGGTTGTCCCGATACTCGTGGACACTAAATACGGCTAGGCTCCGATCCCGTGATCGACTACGGTTGTCCCGATTCCCGTGGACACTAACTACGGCTATGCTCCGATCCCTGAGCGACTACGGTTGTCCAGATTCCCGTGGACACTAAATACGGCTAGGCTCCAATCCCATGATCGACTACGGTTGTCCCGATTCCAGTGGACACTAACTACGGCTATGCTCCGATCCCTGAGCGACTACGGTTGTCCAGATTCCCGTGGACACTAAATACGGCTAGGCTCCGATCCCGTGATCGACTACGGTTGTCCCGATACTCGTGGACACTAAATAAGGCTAGGCTCCGATCCCGTGATCGACTACGGTTGTCCCGATTCCCGTGGACACTAACTACTGCTATGCTCCGATCCCTGAGCTACTACGGTTGACCAGATTCCCGTGGACACTAAATACGGCTAGGCTCCGATCCCGTGATCGACTACGGTTGTCCCGATTCCCGTGGACACTAACTACGGCTATGCTCCGATCCCTGAGCGACTACGGTTGTCCCGATTCCCGTGGACACTAAATACGGCTATGCTCCAATCCCTTGATCGACTACGGTTGTCCCGATACTCGTGGACACTAAATACGGCTAGGCTCCGATCCCGTGATCGACTACGGTTGTCCCGATTCCCGTGGACACTAACTACGGCTATGCTCCGATCCCTGAGCGACTACGGTTGTCCCGATTCCCGTGGACACTAAATACGGCTATGCTCCAATCCCTTGACCGACTACGATTGTCCCAATACTCGTGGACATCTAAATTCGGCTAGGCTCCGATCTCGTGATCGACTACGGTTGTCCCGATTCCCGTGGACACTAACTACGGCTATGCTCCGATCCCTGAGCGACTACGGTTGTCCAGATTCCCGTGGACACTAAATACGGCTAGGCTCCAATCCCATGATCGACTACGGTTGTCCCGATTCCAGTAGACAATAATTATGAACCCGTGAGCGATTATGGTTGTCCAGATACTCGTGGACACTAAATACGGCTAGGCTCCGATCCCGTGATCGACTACGGTTGTCCCGATTCCCGTGGACACTAACTACTGCTATGCTCCAATCCCTTGATCGACTACAATTGTCCCGATACTCGTGGACACTATCGACTACGGTTGTCCCGATTCCCGTGGACACTAACTACGGCTATGCTCCGATCCCTAAGCGACTACAGTAGACCCGATTCCCGTGGACACTAATTACGGCTATGCTCCGATCCCTGAGCGACTACGGTTGTACCAGATTCCCGTGGACACTAAATACGGCTAGGCTCCAATCCCATGATCGACTACGGTTGTCCCGATTCCAGTAGACACTAATTACGATCCCGTGAGCGATTATGGCTGTCCAGATACTCGTGGACACTTATAACGGCTAGGCTCCGATCCCGTGAGCGACTACGGTTGTCCCGATTCCCGTGGACACTAAATACGGCTAGGCTCCGATCCCGTGATCGACTACGGTTGTCCCGATTCCCGTGGACACTAACTACGGCTATGCTCCAATCCCTGAGCGACTACGGTTGTCCCGATTCCCGTGGACACTAACTACGGCTATGCTCCGATCCCTGAACGACTACGGTTGTCCAGATTCCCGTGGACACTAAATACGGCTAGGCTCCAATCCCATGATCGACTACGGTTGTCCCGATTCCAGTAGACAATAATTATGATCCCGTGAGCGATTATGGTTGTCCAGATACTCGTGGACACTAAATACGGCTAGGCTCCGATCCCGTGATCGACTACGGTTGTCCCGATTCCCGTGGACACTAAATACGGCTATGCTCCAATCCCTTGATCGACTACGGTTGTCCCGATACTCGTGGACACAAATTACGGCTTGGTTTCGATCCCGTGGTCGACTACGCTTGTCCCGATTCCCGTGGATACTAACTACTGCTATGCTCCGATCCCTGAGCGACATACGGTTGTACCAGATTCCCGTGGACACTAAATACGGCTAGGCTCCAATCCCATGATCGACTACGGTTGTCCCGATTCCAGTAGACACTAATTACGATCCCGATGAGCGATTACGGTTGTCCCGATACTCGTGGACACTAAATACGGTTAGGCTCCGATCCCGTGATCGACTACGGTTGTCCCGATTCCCGTGGACACTAACTACTGCTATGCTCCGATCCCTGAGCGACTACGGTTGTCCCGATTCCCGTGGACACTAAATACGGCTAGGCTCCGATCCCGTGATCGACTACGGTTGTCCCGATTCCAGTAGACACTAATTATGATCCCGTGAGCGATTATGGTTGTCCATATACTCGTGGACACTAAATACGGCTAAGCTCCGATCTCGTGATCGACTACGGTTGTCCCGATTCCCGTGGACACTAACTACGGCTATGCTCCGATCCCTGAGCGACTACGGTTGTTCCAGATTCCCGTGGACACTAAATACGGCTAGGCTCCAATCCCTTGATCGACTACGGTTGTCCCGATTCCAGTAGACACTAATCATGATCCCGTGAGCGATTGTGGTTGTCCAGATACTCGTGGACACTTATAACGGCTAGGCTCCGATCCCGTGAGCGACTACGGTTGTCCCGATTCCCGTGGACACTAAATACGGCTAGGCTCTGATCTCGTGATCGACTACGGTTGTCCCGATTCCCGTGGACACTAACTACGGCTATGCTCCGATCCCTGAGCGACTACGGTTGTCCCGATTCACGAGGACACTAAATACGGCTAGGCTCCAATCCATTGATCGACTACGGTTGTCCCGATACTCGTGGACACTAAATACGGATAGGCTCCGATCCCGTGATCGACTACGGTTGTCCCGATTCCCGTGGATACTAACTACTGCTATGCTCCGATCCCTGAGCGACTACGGTTGTACCAGATTCCCGTGGACACTAAATACGGCTAGGCTCCAATCCCATTGATCGACTACGGTTGTCCCGATTCCAGTAGACACTAATCATGATCCCGTGAGCGATTGTGCCTGTCCAGATACTCGTGGACACTTATAACGGCTAGGCTCCGATCTCGTGATCGACTACGGTTGTCCCGATTCCCGTGGACACTAACTACGGCTATGCTCCGATCCCTTAGCGACTACGGTTGTCCAGATTCCCGTGGACACTTAATACGGCTAGGCTCCAATCCCATGATCGACTACGGTTGTCCCGATTCCAGTAGACAATAATTATGAACCCGTGAGCGATTATGGTTGTCCAGATACCCGTGGACACTAAATACGGCTAGGCTCCGATCCCGTGATCGACTACGGTTGTCCCGATTCCCGTGGACACTAACTACGGCTATGCTCTGATCACTGAGCGACTACGGTTGTTCCGATTCCCGTGGACATTAAATACGGCTAGGCTCCAATCCCATGATCGACTACGGTTGTCCCGATTCCAGTAGACAATAATTATGATCCCGTGAGCGATTATGGTTGTCCAGATACTCGTGGACACTAAATACAGCTAGGGATACTAACTCTGCTATGCTCAGATCGACTACTGCTATGCTTAGATACTCGTGGACACTAAATACAGGTAGGGATACTAACTACTGCTATGCTCAGATACTGCTATGCTCAGATCCCGTGAGCGACTACGGTTGACCAGATTCCCGTGGACACTAAATACGGCTAGGCTCCAATCTCATGATCGGCTACGGTTTTCCCGATTCCAGTAGACACTAAATACGATCCCGAGAGCGATTACGGTTGTCCAGAAACTCGTGGACACAAATTACGGCTTGGTTTCGATCCCGTGAGCGATTACGGTTGTCCCTATACTCGTGGACAAGAAATACGGTTAGGCTCCGATCCCGTGAGCGATTATGGTTGTCCAGATACTCGTGGACACTTAACTACGGCTACGGTCGATCCTAGAGTGTGGCCACGTAACATCGCATTCTGCAACCATGGAGGTCCGTGCCACCACATATCACTCGTTGATAAATTAACTGGTTTGATACCACGGGTTATGCAATCTGCCGGCTTATACTCTGATGGCACATGTCACCATTGACGAGGTTGAGTTACTTCCAGGATTTTGCTGATTCTGTTCGCAACGAAAACCTTCCACTTACTAGGTCCGCCACGTATCTATCTATCTATCTGTAGTGACTGCTCCGATCTCGTGATCGACTACGGTTGTCCCGATTCCCGTGGACACCAACTACGGCTATGCTCCGATCCCTGAGCGACTAGTGTTGTCCCGATTCCCGTGGACACTAAATACGGCTAGGCTCCGATCCCATGATCGACTACGGTTGTCCCGATTCCAGTAGACACTAATTATGATCCCGTGAGCGATTATGGTTGTCCAGATACTCGTGGACACTAATATACGGGCTAGGCATCCGGACATTAATTACGGCTATGCTCGCATCCCTGAGCGACTACGGTTGTCCCGATTCCCGTGGACATTAAATACGGCTAGGCTCCAATCCCATGATCGACTACGGTTGTCCCGATTCCAGTAGACAATAATTATGATCCCGTGAGCGATTATGGTTGTCCAGATACTCGTGGACACTAAATACGGCTAGGCTCCGATCCCGTGATCGACTACGGTTGTCCCGATTCCCGTGGACATTAACTACGGCTATGCTCCGATCCCTGAGCGACTACGGTTGTCCCGATTCCCGTGGACACTAACTACGGCTATGCTCCGATCCCTGAGCGACTACGGTTGTCCCGATACCCGTGGACATTAAATACGGCTAGGCTCCAATCCCATGATCGACTACGGTTGTCCCGATTCCAGTAGACAATAATTATGATCCCGTGAGCGATTATGGTTGTCCAGATACTCGTGGACACTAAATACGGCTAGGCTCCAATAACATTGATCGACTACGGTTGTCCCGATTCCCGTGGACACTAACTACGGCTATGCTCCAATCCCATGATCGACTACGGTTGTCCCGATTCCAGTAGACACTAATCATGATCCACGTGAGCGATTATGGTTGTCCATGATACTACGTGGACACTAACTACGGCTAGGCTCCGATCCCGTGATCGACTACGGTTGTCCCGATTCCCGTGGATACTAACTACTGCTATGCTCCGATCCCTGAGCGACTACGGTTGACCAGATTCCCGTGGACACTAAATACGGCTAGGCTCCAATCCCATGATCGACTACGGTTTTCCCGATTCCAGTAGACACTAATTACGATCCCGTGAGCGATTATGGTTGTCCAGATACTCGTGGACACTAAATACGGTTAGGCTCCGATCTCGTGATCGACTACGGTTGTCCCGATTCCCGTGGATACTAACTACTGCTATGCTCCGATCCCTGAGCGACTACGGTTGACCAGATTCCCGTGGACACTAAATACGGCTAGGCTCCAATCCCTTGGTCGACTACGGTTGTCCCGATTCCAGTAGACACTAATTACGATCCCGTGAGCGATTGTGCCTGTCCAGATACTCGTGGACACTTATAACGGCTAGGCTCCGATCTCGTGATGCGATCTACGGTTGTCCCGATTCCCAGTGGACACTAACTACGGCTATGCTCCGATCCCTGAGCGACTACGGTTGTCCCGATTCCCGTGGACACTAAATACGGCTAGGCTCCAATCAATTGATCGACTACGGTTGTCCAGATACTCGTGGACACTAAATACGGCTAGGCTCCGATCCCGTGATCGACTACGGTTGTCCCGATTCCCGTGGATACTAACTACTGCTATGCTCCGATCCCTGAGCGACTACGGTTGACCAGATTCCCGTGGACACTAAATACGGCTAGGCTCCAATCCCATGATCGACTACGGTTGTCCCGATTCCAGTAGACACTAATCATGATCCCGTGAGCGATTATGGTTGTCCATATACTCGTGGACTATAAATACGGCTAAGCTCCGATCTCGTGATCGACTACGGTTGTCCCGATACCCGTGGACATTAAATACGGCTAGGCTCCAATCCCATGATCGACTACGGTTGTTCCGATTCCCGTGGACACTAATTACGGCTATGCTCCCGTGAGCTGACTACGGTTGTCCTGATTCCCGTGGACACTAATTACGGCTAGGCTCCGATCCCGTGAGCGACTGCGGTTGTCCCGATACACGTGGACATTAAATACGGCTAGGCTCCAATCCCATGATCGACTACGGTTGTCCCGATTCCAGTAGACAATAATTATGATCCCGTGAGCGATTATGGTTGTCCAGATACTCGAGGACACTAAATACGGCTAGGCTCCAATCAATTGATCGACTACGGTTGTCCCGATTCCCGTGGACACTAACATACGGCTATGCTCCAATCCCATGATCGACTACGGTTGTCCCGATTCCAGTAGACACTAATCATGATCCGATCCATATACTCGTGGACTAT